>MU224923.1:544461-564437 GCA_018584345.1 Thuja plicata
TCTCTCCTCTCACTCCTAATTTCTTCTATAAATAGAATGAGTTTTAAGCTCAATGGGCCCCTGATTTTGGATTGTTGAAAGCATTGTTATGTTGTTCATATTATTAGAAATTTACATTGCATTATAGCTTTCATGTTATGCATTGTTATAATCTTCTTTTTTAGAGCTTAAAATGCATATTTCTTGAGCATATAGTTTAGTTTCATTTGAATCTTTCATTCTAGGTTGTATATGTCACTGAAAAATGCATAATCTGAGGGAAATTATAGCATTTTTCATACTCCTAGATAGGAAGCAATAGGTTGATTTTAGTGATTGATATGCTTGCAAACCCTTGTTTTTCACTTATGCAATGACTTATTGAAGTGTTGTGTTGCAGCTGCAGGAACCACAAAATAACACACACACTTCTCTGCCTTTGGGTTTGTAGAAATGAACCCTTAAGAAAGTATCTTTTGATACTTCCTTAAAAAGTGGTCTCAAGAAGGATCAAGAGAAGATTAAATTAGTTAGGGAGATACTAGTGGACTTTGGGTCTTTCAAGCCCATTGAAACTCACTTCTCCCACTCTACTCAATGATTTTTGTCTCATAGAATGTTAGGGGGTTGAATAGAATCCCTAGACAAAATGATATTCATGACTTGGTGGCTTCTCGCTATTTGTCTATCTTTTATATTCAGGACACTAAGCTCTCAGTTGATTATATGTTTTTTTATGCTTCTAGTATTTGGAATCAGGGGCAGTGCCAATGTATTGGTTTTATGGGGAGCTCTGGAGGTATGAATCTCTTTTGGGATCCAATAAAGATTGTTCCCCTTTGGTGGATTTCTATCCATTCTTCTCTCTCTATGGTTTCCACTAGTTTGGAGAGTTGAGAGATGATTCAGATTACCAATGTGTATGATCCAGTTGATTTTCATGGCAAAATAAGGCTTTGGTCTCATATAAGATCTGTTAGAGTAGATGTTCCTTTTCTTCCTTGGATTATAGTGGGTGAATTTAATTTAGTGTTATGCTTGGAGAAGAAAAGAGGTGGCTTGGCTCATTTGGGCCCTTCTTCTAAGTTCTTCCATGAAATTATGGACCTCTCACATTTAATTGATGCCAAACTGGCTAATGGGATCTTCACTTGAATAATAGAAGGGTGGGTGAAGATGCTATCTTAGAATGATTGGATAGATTTCTAATCTCCAGTTTTTGGGTTTGCGGTAGTCTCATTCTTGCTTCATAAATTCTTGATTGGAAGGGCTCTGATCATTGGTCAATTAAATTTATAGCTACTTCTATTATAGTTCTAAAGAATCCTCCTTTTAAATTCTAGCTGATGTGGCTCCATGATTCTTTCCTCCATGACTTAATGGTTGAGTGATGCAAATATGGTTCCCCAACCTATACTACTATTATGTACTCTTTTGTTAAGAAATTACAATATGTTAAATGGTAGTTGAAGAAATAGAATAGGTCTTTCTTTTGTAATCTTTCAGCCCATGAAGAGACAGGCTCAAGATTGTCTGGCTGAGGTCACCCATCAAATTTGGGTTCTTGGTTTTTTAGAGGCTTAGGGAAAAGAGGAATCCCATGCTATTAGATAATTAGAGGAATGGGTACTTAAGGAAGATATATTTTGGAAGCAGAAGGCCAAGGTTGACTGGCTTTAGGAAGGAGACAAAAATACAACCTTTTTTCCATAATTATGTGCAAGTTCGTTAGAATAGGAGTTATATATCCACTTTGGTTAATTCAGATGGAATCCAGTTGACCTCTCTACATGATCTATCTTGTGAAGCTACCCAATACTATTCTACTCTCTTTTTAGTGGATTCACCTCCTGGTAAGGATGAGGAGAACATGATCCTTGCTTGTATTCCCTCTCTATTTACCAATGTGATGAATGCTTCTCTTATGCGTCCAATATCTATGTCTGAACTGGAGGAGGTTATTTTTGAGATGCGTAAGGGTAAGTCCCTAGGCCCTAATGGGTTTCTAGTGGATTATTTTCAAAAAAATTAGGATATTATTAATCTGTATTTATGAGAGGTGGTTCGAGAATCTTATGCTAGCAAACAAATGCTTCGGGCCCTAAATTCTACTTTTATGGTTCGTATTCCTAAAAAGGAAGGTGCTAATTAGATGGATTGCTTTCAACCTATTACTCTATGTAATCTGGTGTACGAAATTATTACCAAGATGGTTGTTGAGAGGCTTAAACATGGCTTCCCACTATGACCTCAGATGAGAAAGGGGGTTTTGTAGCTAGAAGACAAATTCTAGACGGGGTGATAGTTGCTTCTTAAGTCATTCACTTTATGAAATATTCCAAGGAGAGATCCATTTTTATCAAACTCAATATGGATAAAGCATATGATAGATTTAAGTGGCACTTTTTATGGAAAATTCTCCTTTCTTTTGGCTTTATACAAAAGTGGGTTAGCTGGACTATGAGTTGTGTTACATCTTCTTCCTTCTTTTTTATTCTAAATGGGGACGCTTCTAAGTTATTTGGAGCCTCTAGGGGTCTTTTCCAAGGGGATCCTCTTTCTCCTTATTTGTTTGTTATCATGGCCGAGGGCCTTGGTAGATTTATTAAGTCTCAAGTTTCCCGAGACTAGATTCATGGTTGGATTTGGGGTGATAGGATTCCCAAGATTTCTCATCTCTAGTTTGTGTATGATACTTCTCTTATGGGGATTGCTCAACTATGTGAGGATGAATCCTTTAGGAGAACATTGGATATTTATTTGGCAACCTCAGGTCAGAAGGTCAATGATCATAAATCTACAATCTATTTTTTTAACATTCCAAAGCCTATTCAGGGGATGATTGCTAACATCTTATGATTTCAAATTGGATCTCTTCCACTATTGTATTTGGGCATTCTTATTGTTCTTGGTAGACAACCTAGGCTATTTTGGCAAGACTTTCTAAATAAGTAGCATCAGAAGGTTAATAATTGGACTCATCAATAGATTTGTACTATCGCTCGGGTGACCCTCGCTCAAATGGTGATTTAGGCCCTTCCTATTTATAGAAGCCTCATCCAAGCAACTCCTATTTATTTTTTTAATGAATTTGATGCCCTCTCATGCCAGTTTATTTGGATTGGCAATTTGCATAATACCAAATGGAGCCTAATTAAGTGAGATCTTGTTTGTCATCCCAAGGAGGGAGATCTTGGTCTTTGTTGTGCTATCTTGAGTGGGTAGCATCTTGCAACTAAGTTGCATTGGCATTGTTGTGCCAATCAGAATCAAATTTGGGCTCGTATTCTCACACATAAGTATTTACCAAGAGTTGAACATTTAGATGTTTCTTAGTATTCTTTGGAGCGCAAGGGTTCTATGCTTTAGAAGAATTTTATTACTGGCAGTCAACTAATTAAGAGGGGCATTTTTTGAATCTACAACAGGGGCTCAGAGGCTCTCTTTTGGATAGATTCTTGGGATAGTAATCCCCCTCTTCTTTCCATGTATCCACATATTCAAGTCCTCTGTGATTGCTTTATAGTTGTTGGGTGGGATAAGGTTGTGCACTATAAGATTGTTCAGAATTTTGTTCTGGTTGTTGGTTATAGATGAAATAATTCTTCTAATTGGTCATTGATTGGTTCGAAGAGGGACTAAAATAAGTTGACTTAGATTCTAGCTTCTAGGGTGTGCAGCTCCCTGGGGGCAGATATTCTGGCCTGGGATAGTGAGTCATCTGGAAGATAATTTGTTTCTATAGGGTACTTGGAGCTTAATAGATAGTTGTTTAGATGTATTGAGGTGCCTTGGTGGAAGCATGTTTAGAGTAAATTTTCATGGCCTAAATGCATTTTTTTCTTATAGCTTATTGTTCACAATTGTTGCTTTATTTGGGATAATCTTTGCAAGCAACGCTTTCAGGGCCCATAAATGTATGTTTTGTGTTACAACAGTGAGGAGTCTATTTCTCATCTATTTTTTCAGTGCTCCTTTGCTAAATATATATGACACTTTTGGTGGGATGTTTTGGGTCACACTTTATACCATGTCTCTTCTTTGTCTGAGCTATGGGCATGTTGGGGTAAGCCTCATGCTAAAAATTATTTTATTTATGTTTCTTGGGCTCTTGGTCCTTCTTTTATCATCTGGAATGTTTGGATGGAAAGGAATCAGAGGATTTTTCAGGATGTGAGAATGAATTCTATACACTTGTGGTGGAAAACTATGCATTCTCTTCACAAGAGTGTAGTGGCTAAGTGTGATTTGACTGGAGGCATGGATCCTGGTGATGTTTCTATTTGTCCTTGTCTTAATTTTTCTCTTCAAGGGGATGCTTAAGTGTTTGGTGGTCAAGGTAGAAGTAATAGATGTATATGTCCTTTATAGTAGATCAATCGAGTAGATTTCTGGACACCCCCTCCTCTTGGAGTTTTAAAAATTAACACCAATGGCTCGTCTTAGGGGAATCCTAGACATGCTAGCATCGGTAGTTTTGGACAAGACAATTGGTGTTGTTCAATTTATTTTTTCTGTCTATAATGGATTTTATACCAATAATTTAATGGAAGCTCTCACTATTTTTTATGTTATTCAACATTGTTCTTCTCTTGGTTGGCGCAAAATTAGTTGTAAGTTTGATTCCTAAGTAGTGGCGAACCTGTTAACCAGACAGGAACATGAGGATTTTAGTTGGAACTTAGATTTAGTTTAGAGACAAATTCTTCAGTTGTGCAACTCCTTGGATTCAGTTAATTTCACTCATATTCCCAAGGAGTGGAATGGTGTTGCAGATTGTTTGGCCAAATGGGCCTCAGATTAAATGCAAGGTTGGAATTTAGTTGATAAGGGGAAATTGCCTCTGGATATGGTTCTTATTCTTGAAAAATTAGTGGATAGTGATAGGGTTCTCTATTGCTCTCTCTTCTAGGCATTTTTTTTATCTCTCTTCTGATTGAATAAACTTTTACCCCCCTTTTAGTAGAAAAGACTATTAACTAAACAATAAATATTTAATTAATTCCTCAAGTAATTTTTGAGGGTATACATTTTGCCCCTCTTTGAAATAGTACACTTGTCGCATTATTTCAAAATAAAATTAGTCTCAACCAAATCTGTCTATCAATGGCGAATTTGGGTAGTAGGGCGTGACTAGACTCACCCTTGCTTGTGGGATTCACCCTTTCTTTATCAAAACTGCATGAAGAAGCTCAATATTTAAATAATAATATTATCCTTCCTAAACCCGGATCTAAAAATTCACCGCCTATCACTTCCACACAAAAACAAGGATGGTGTTGGGAGAAAGGGGTTTACCTCAGTCAAACCCTTGTTTAAGAATTAACCTTGAAAGTGAATTGAAATTGCATAAATAAAAAGTGTGTTGTTAGTAGTAGAGGCTTGACAAGATGTTAGACCTTCACAAATGTCGAATGACTCATGAAGATGCTTGAAATTTATCTTGATGTAGTCTTGACCTTGGATCTAGTATAGGAAGAAAATGCATGCCTTAATCCTTGGTAGGATCTAGACATTACTCTATATCTTCCAATCTTGATGCTTGAATTGATATTGGTTTCTCCATGAATGCTTTATTTCATATGCCTTGTATTGGGTTTTGAATTCATGTGGTTGGATCCTAAAATAAGGGAGTTAGCTTTGTATTTATACCTCTCCTAGCCATTTTGGAGCTCAAAAATCAAAGTAGGGCGACAAGGATTTGAAATCCCACTCAATACCAAATATTTACCTCTAATTCAATTTGGCCCAATTTAGTGTGTTAGGGACAGCTCCCGATGTAGGGGGTGAAAAATATCACCCTATATGTCCCGAGTCACCCTTTATGAGGCAAAAAATGCTCAAATTTTAATTGAGGGTCAATTTTGATATGAAGATTCCAAAAATGTGCGTGAGATTGAGCTGGGATCAAGCATAATGGGTATGGAAGCCTTGCATACTAAAATAAGGCCTAACTATGGACCAAAATTGTAAGTGCTTACAATTTAGGACGATTCAACACCAAATACTAGAAAACTAAGTTTATGTAATATATGTATTAAAAAAATTCCATATATCTTATCATATGTTATTTATCTTGGTTTGTTGTTATTGTTGGAACTTTGTCCCTCTAAATAGAATAAATAACTTCATGTGTTATGAGAGCGCCTTTAGATATTTCCATGATACTTAAATACCTTCTTTAGAAGATTTTAATAATAGGATAACTTATTTATGATTTCTTTTGAATTACCCTTATATATCGTGTTACTAAGAGAAAAAAAAATGGAAATTTGCAAGTGAGTTTGGATTTTGAGATTTAGAGATCAAAACAATGAAAATGGTGCATTCATTTTTAAAGATTTTTAAGCATTCTTCCACTACCAACCATACTTCCTTGCTAAAAAAAGTTCTAGTACTTTTGAAAAAACAAATAAAAAATTTATTTAGACTAGATGCTTTATCACTTTGTGGGTAAAAGGCAACGCTTATAATTTCATACTATATGAATTATCTAATTGCGTTCTTATGATACTAATATTGGAATTTGATTTAGTGAGTAGAAAGAATAGTTGTAAGAGGAAATTGGTACCTTTTGTAAGTCAATTGGATCTAATAAGACTCTACCATCCACATATTTTCTAGATGAAACATAATGTATTTGCTTTTATTATCTTAATGGAGACATGAAAATATTTTGTGCTTCAATCTCCCTCTTTTAACCATGATTCCCATAATTTTGTGTCTAATATATTTCTTCTATGAAAAAAGAATTTCTTGAAGTCCTTTTTTCAAATTATTTTCTAATTGAAAATTCTCCTGATCCATCCCATTTTTTAATAATGAATTCATTTAAATAAAAAAATTGTTGCATAATTATAAATATCTCTTCGATTATATTTTTGGAATGAGTTTTATTCATCTCCTATATTTTTTTAATAAATTTAAGCTTGAACATATTTGCAATCCTTGAACCTTTACTTGACAAGCACCCCTCCACAATATTTGAAGGAATGGCCAAACATTTTGATCCTTAAACCACATAACTTGAAATTTGAAAGGGCATTTAGTTGGAGTCCTATCTTTGAGAATTGTTGAGTATAATTTCTTAATGATTTGAAGTGGAAAATATAATTATTTGTCTAAAACACCTCAAATTCCTTGATAACTACTTTGAAGTCAATACAAACTTATCAAACCTCTCTAATATATAGTGGAGATTTGACTTCCTATTTTTCCGAGTGAATTTTTCATTGTTGTTATGGTAATCAATTTAGCATTTATTGTTTATGAATTCCTTAAAAGTCAAGGTGAGATTTTAATGGAAGAGTAATCCTCTAATTTCTTCTTGGTCAACAATTACATTGGAACCTAACCCTAGTGCTATCAATTCATCTTTAAGCACACTCAACAAAGATGATAGGACAAATAATACAAAATAACTTGAATGAATGCCATTAGAAAAGGATGTTTAGTCTTACTCAAATCCAAAACATGCTAGAAATGGGATTTTTCTTTGACTCTCTTTTTATCCCCAAAAATGATCTTCCCCTCCAAAGATTCAATTGATTTAGTTGGAAAAAGTAATCCCAAGTGGTCAAATTACCAACCATTAGTTTCCCTAACTTTGAAGATAGTTTTATTTTTTGTAGTAGCATTGTGTCTTTATTGTTTTTATCTTATTGTCATTGTTGGTGTTCCCAACCGATGTTTGAGAATAACTTAAGGGTTTAGTCTTCACCTATTATTGGTTATCTCAGATCGATGACCAACTATTTGAGGTTCCTTGGAAAGAATAATTACCCCCCTTCACTTTGGGCTCTGCAAAACCCAGGTGGGTCAACCTTAACAATTTTCTAATGAACTTCACCAACTCGACAGAGAATATTGCTATAAGAAGATGGTTTCTCAGACTGACTAAACAATATATATATATATATATATATAGGCTTGATTCTAATATATCATCCTTGCACTAAGATTTTGAGAAATACAATAGTATCTATCCCAAAATGAAGAACTACATTAAACATAAAATAGAGTATGAATTTGATTATTTTGTGGTTACTGAAACTTAACCAAACCTAGACCAATGCCTTAATCTTTTGGGTCAGAGTCTAACATTCAAACAATCATAATAAGTTCACATATATTTCCCAAATACTTAAGCCTTGCATAAGTATTATATTGATTACGCCATACATCATACTTAGATATTAATCTCTACTATTTCCTCATTATCACTGCAATCCATTCCATAGCGAGTTTTAGTTCTTTCCTTGAAAGAAACCTAAACTACTCAATCGCACATACACGGTTAAAAGATGCAAAGATTAATCTATCATTGACAAAAGAATTCATATAACAATGAAAGTGTGAAATAGGAGACTAGACATGGTGATATTCTCATTAATTCTTATCAATATGTGTCTTACAATATTCAAACACCAAAATCCATTATTGTAAAATTACTATCTATTTCTATATGCAAATACCCTTTACCAAAATCCACAAAGTTTAGAACCCTCTATGCATCAACCATGATTCCCTTTATAAGAAAAGTGAGCAAAAATAAACTACCATTCGATGACACATGTCACAAAACAATTGCATTACAATAGTTTATGACCAAATTCATCTTGTTTTGAACCTTAACAAACCAAATAATGTTCCCCACTCTCTCTGCAAAATGATCCTGCACAGAAAACCAAGATGTACTACACTAGAGTACACATGTAGGATAAGAAATTAGTGGGGTGAGAAGGAAAAACCATTATGCAATAGAAAATATGTGAGATATGATTGAAGAGCTTGCCAAATTATGTAAAAGCATTCCTTAATCATTGTGGGATGTCTTCAAAGCATCATCTGATCTTCATCAAAACTTATCACCCATGACCTGGCTCCATGATAAAAACTTGGTAGTACTTTCATCCTTGTTGTCCCTTGCCTTCTTCCTTTTCTGGATCCATGGTACCCACCTTATAGTATTTTTCAAACCATGAATTGAATGTAAGCCCAGTAGGCCAATTAAAAGCTTTAATGGCTACCACTCTATCAGGTGACTGCCTACATTTGTTGTCAACTATGAGTTTTACATCGGTTATAAATTTGGAATAGGAAATATCTATGGAAATGAATTTATCAATGACATCAAAATACACCTTCTCTATAAGGTAGTCACAATTGCCCATATTTTTATTTCCATGTCAACTACTTCTCTATATTCCATCCTCCACTCATCAAAAGTTTTCAATTCATAATCTTCTTTTTAGAGAGCAGGGATTATTCAATGCTCTAACTCTTTGAACGACCTTATATTTTCTTTCATAATTCTCACTTCTCCTTCTAAGTATTGAACTTTAGCTACCATTGAACCATATATCTTACACAAATCCTTGATTTGTTGGGGTATGTTTAGTGTGAGTTTTACTACAGTTTTGAGTTGGCCAATCTCATTCTTCAATAATTTACGAGCTTGGTTCAACTCCTCCAGTATAACTTTAATGCCTCTCCCTGTCACAAATTTTATTAGAAATATTTGAATAACTTGACTATACAACTTGAGAAAATTTGAAATAAAAATTAATGTATTTTTTATACCCTATCTGGATCAAACAACAACAAATATTACCAGTCACTGCATACTCATTGTAAAGATCTTCCTTTCTTATGACAACCTCAAAACTTCAGGTCTCTGTATATATATATATATATATATATTCTTAACAATTGTCAAGTCTTTCTTTCTCTCCAAATATGATATTTCCTTTCAACCAGAACTTCTATTCTAATTCACATACTCACACCATATAACTGTAACATTCTGAACATAAACTTAATTAATCATCACCTACTTTACTTTGAATCAAAATTATCTTATCGATGATATATTTTCATTGCAAAATCTACATACTTTGCACTACCATCCTTCTATTGAATACAATGAATAAATAAAATGCCTCAAGTGGATCGGCTAACTGTAGATAGTTGAGAAGTTATAAAGAAGTTACAACCCAAAATATTTCAGCAAAATTTCACATCTACATATAGTCTCAGTCATGGTGGAAAATGAAGTGTGAACATATTTCAACTTGTCCAAGATTGGTTTTGGCAGATGGGACAAATTTCCTTGGACCATAGTTTTCACCTTTCCCTTAGCCATTTGCTTTGCTTGTGCCAACTTATTTTCCTTTTCCTCTAACTTATCAGTAGCCTCTTGTAGTTCCACCTTTAGGGTAGAAATTTCTTCATTTAGAGAGTAAGATTCCCCTTGCTCTATCACAGTCCCTGGGGTGACATTTGTCTTCTTTTCCAAGGCCTTTTTTAATTGTGCATTCATAATTAGAGCCTTGGTATAGGCAACATGGAGTTCTTCTCTCTCCTCTAGTAATGTATGAAGCTTCCTTTCTTGCAATTTCATAGCATCCCTTGTAAGCATGAAAACATATTGTGTATGAGTGGCTTCCTTTAATGCAATTGTATCTTTCATTCTTATTATATTGACACCATCACCTCCTCTTTCTTCAACTCTAATTAGAATTTGAGGCTTATTTGTGCTCGGGGCTTTGACCCATTATACCAATTCTTTCAATGTTGGGTGATATCATGTACCAGTCATCCCACCATCCTTCTCAAATTTTGAAGCAAACATAGGGACTTACAGTTTCCTGATCCGATCAAGCGAGAATATTTCTTCTAAATTCCATCTTAGGATAAAGAGGATACCACTTTCCTTTACAATTTTATGTGCTTCATTCGAGGTCAAATAAATTAAATCAATACATCTAAGGTAGTACTCTCTGGGATTCTCTCTACAAGACCTCTGGCCTTTAACCACAAAGCCTTGAATTATGGCTTATTCGTAAAGCTATCATCTAAGATAAAAACATGAGCTGCTATAGCTCTCTCACCCTTCTCTTCGTCTATATTAAATTGATCATCCAAGTTTAATGTATCTCGGGGCTCTTCATTTGTTGGTCATTCTCTTGGGGGTGAAAGCAATGGTTGATCAAACTCCTCATTTTGTTAAACCTTAATATCTTTGTAACTTGTTCCTCTTCTGGTCCAGTTTGAGAAGCTTCATAAGGAACTAACAAAGGGCCCTAAGATACACTTTCTTCTAGTTTAGGCTAGGTCTAATTTCTCTCGATCCTTCAATCACCTCCTTTTGAGATCTTAATTTCAATCTGAAGTTTACCCCGTAATATATCCTCAAAAAATTCAACCATCATTTTTATCCTTTTTACATCATTCTTCTCATGTGGATAGAAAAGGTGAAACTGGGGTATCTCCTTCTCATTTCATCTTCAAATCTTACCAATATATCCTATTTCTTTCTTCTTTGAGTATCTGCTTCAGAATTCAAGAAATTTATGATTTCATCTTCATTATGATCCAAATCATGTGAATATAGTCCTCTATTGATATGATCATTCTTCAACCAATGCATGAAACCATCAAGATCATAATTTCTTTTCTGCATAAACTTCAAGGCATACCATGCAATAAGATATTTTTGCACCTTCTCCAAATTTTCATTCCCTATGCTAACATCCCAGTGTCTGGTAAGTTTTGGAAGGAAAGAGCCCTTCCACTGATTTTTTAGATATGCCTCTTGCATCCATAAAAACTTCCACATGAACTCAAGGAATGTTAATCTCGGTGAAACATAATAGGGTAATTGATGAGGGATTGTAAGAAACTATATACCCTGATCATTGTGTAGTTTGAGAAGAAAAATCAATCAGGAAAGTTAAACTTCTTAGCTTCAATATCCATTCTCATTTATTTTGGCCTCATCCTTTCCATAACCTTGATAGGTAGTCTTTCCAATATGATACCCAACCAATTGTAAATTTTCATGATAAAATGTTGGTGGAAAACTAAGTGATTGGCTATAGGAATATGCCTATCCCATAAGTAGAACCATCTCTGCATAGGGTAACTTCTGCCTCATCTATCGAGAAAATTCAATCTTAACTCTAGAGACCATTCATAGTTGTGTTGAAACAACATTAAGTGACATAGTAGAGAAGGATATTTTAACTTAACCTTTGCAAGGTTATTTTGGACTGTCATCATGAATCTTCTTGGAGATGTATGATGCAAAATCATACTCATCATTGGCATACTTGTGTTGTATCCTCATGGCCATAAGCATGATCAAGATTGGGATCCTATCACTTGCATCAATGCCCAAAATGTGGCATAGGGCATATATGTCAGTTTGAAGTAATATTCAAACTTGTTCACTTCAAAGGGATTTGGCACAAAAGATGGAGTGAGAATGCATTCAAACTGCCAATCTTTAATTCTGAATAAAGGAATATCTTTATCTCTCTAAGTGGGTTTCTTTTTTTTATGTAGTCTTCTTTAAACTTATCCTTTGAAATTTATACCAATTATGACCTTACCAATTCAAAACACTAGCTAATTGCAACATGATTGACATCTAGAAGCACCTGATTCAATGGATTCCTGAATGTTCTAGACACCAGGGCATACCTGACCGCCAAATTTATGATTAAATCTACTTCAATAAACAACTCTGTCACCACCAATTTTACCATATCTAATAACTAAGGATTACTTATTGGGAGAGGCTCATCTCTATTTTTTGTAAAAATTTGAAAACATGGTCCAACCCCTTTTTTGGGATCATAGCATCTCTGCATTGTGCATAGGTATCCAAGAAGAGATCTCCATCCTTGTTACTCATAGTAGACTATGGGAGGATCTCTAAAAGATCACCTTGAAAAGAAATCTTTTGAGGGATAAGATGAGGCACTTTAATATCAACCTATAGGACCTAGCCATGTTCTGGTAATTTCTCTGGAAACACCTAGTGTTGAATATTCACAGATTTCCCTACTTGTTAACCTTCCTTCTTCTTTATAGGTTCCCTTGGATATTTCTCTTTTAGCATAGATTGTTCACCCAGCTAAGCCTTTCTCTTCCTTTGCACCTTTTGTTTTACACGTTTCTCAACCACAACCCATTTTGGGGCATGAGTGGATGGTTGTTCTTATTATTATGGTTGTGAGGGCTGAGAGAATTCTACAGATTCCTCATCAATTAAAACTACATGAGGCTAAGACTTAGGTTTCTTCCCCTTGCTATTTTTTTCTCTTCCCCTTCTCAAAGAACTCTCGCCCTCACCCTTCTTCACCATTTTAACACAAAATTATAAATATATATTAAACCCTAGGGGATATAATTTTTTCTTCACAGGGAGAAAACAACACAATATTTTGGGAATGTAAACAATGACCTCATTTACTGAAATAAAATCATAAACAGTAAACTAAGGACTTAATGATTTATCAAACCCAAAAGAACACAAAATCCTTCAGACACCTCAATCTTCAAGCTTCAATCTCTCCACTATCTATTTCTTGATACTCCAAACTCCTAAAAATTAGCATAAGAAGTGCACAAATGGTCTCATAAGATGAAATTTATTTCACACGATTCTCTATTTTTACACCATTTGGGTATTTATGGTAGCATCACCTTGAGAAGATAGTTGTGTGTGATTTCAAAACCCAACCCTTGATGCACCCGTGATGACAATGATCGGATGGTGTGACCATCTTAAACCTCCATTGTTGATATTAAGAAATAGGGACAATTATCTCCCACAGACCCGTGTCACATCCATATTCATTTTACACATCTCCATGGGACCATGGGGTCCACCCTATACCATGACACATTTCACTATTACACTACCCCACACATTTTCCTTACAATATTTAATTACCCTTTAGTCACTGTTGGGACACGGGGTATGACATACTTGTAACCTCATTTTACCTCTTCTTTCCCCCGCTCACCCATGCTTGAAAACCTTTATCTTGCACATGCACCGCTGGGATGCGAGGTATATTTGTTACTTAGGAAATTATTGAATGCATCCATGTGATACTGCTTGCTAATCATTTTAACATAGTTAGTTAATGCGGGGATGTAGGGCAACAAGTATTACATAGTCACCTTATTTTAATTTGACCCCACATTATCGCCTATGAATTCACTCATGACCTTATCCTACTATAGGTATGCCGGGTATGACATATACTCTTGAGAAAATGCAAACCCGCATGTCCGCTTGCAAATTGGCTTGACAACTTCTTTTTGCTGGAAGGCGGGGATGACAAAACAGACTTGGGATAAAGTAATGCGCCAATTTATTTGGTAAATTTTAAATAGATTTGTGGGGAGGGTTTAGTTTTCCTATGATCATAAACCCTTCTTAAGTGATTTTCACTAGTTTGGGAAGTCAATAAAAAAATATAGAAAGGCACATCAAAGGAAGCAAAAAACCTAACACTTAGTCAATTTTTTAATTTTCTTCAAACAAATCCATGACCTGAATGCGACAAATTATATGGGTCCTAACAGTGGCTCTATTTTGGGACATCTAGTTTTAGACTAGCATGAGGTCTCATAAGGCTCTAGGAGGCAGACCAAAAATAAGTAACAAAAGCAAACACACATATTTAAAACTATGTACACTAAACTATTATCATGGAAAAATATTTTAAGCAAAGTACTTGAGGAATTGTCCATGCACTGGCAGTTCTAGGATCTCGTCATCCATTGTTTGCAGATAATAAGAATATAGACCATTATTCTCCATTACTACAAAAGACCTAGCCAAACAGATTCATACGTCCCATACTTACCCTTCTCTTGGTTTCTTGCGCTCACATTAGTACTAGATCTCCTTCCTAAAATTTCCTTTAGGTAGCTCTTTTATCAAACAAATATTTAACCTGTTGTTGCATCTTATGTTTTACTTTTTGTGTCTCAATTATCTCATCTTGTTCAATTAACTGTATAAACCTGTCTTCCATTGGCTTTGAGACCTCTCGTGTTCCTTCTTGGATAAACCCATATACTGGTAGAAAATTATTTAATGGTATTATAGCTAGTGTTCTATAAAAAAATCTCAAAAGGGGACTTGTTAGTAGCCTTTTTAATTATCACCCTATCAGCCCATAATGTCAATTTCAACTTTTAATCCCACACTCATTTGTTTTTCACCAAAATCCTCTTTATGATTTTCATGAGACTCTTATTACTTGACTCAACTTGTCCATTTCCTTAGGGATGATAAGGGGATGAATATGACATCACGATCCAATATTACTCACAAAAGTCTCTAAATTCCTCTTACCTAAAACACATTACATTGTCCCTTATTAACTTAACAGGAACACCAAATCTGGTAAAGAAATTATCCATGAGAAATTTTAATACTGCTTTTCTAGTAGCTTGCCTAGTGGGTATATCTTCTATCCATTTAGTGAAATAATTAGTTGCCACAAGAATCCACTTATTCCCACTAGTTAATTTATCAACAATTTATCCAATAAATTCAATCCCCCACTAATAGAAAGGTTCCTCAATTTGCACTTGTCTGAGGGGAAGAGCTCCAAAATATTTCAAATTTCCAATGTTTTTTTGGTATGGTTCACATTTCAAAACAAATTTGTGTTTGTCAAAAATGATAATTGGCCAATAGTATCCTTCTTTAAGTATCTTATAAGCAGTATTTTTTGTTGTGAAATATCCTCCATAGACTCTTCATGCATTTCTTTCAATATTCTTTTTTATTATATTCGTCTAGGCATAGTAAAATTATACCATCTCTATTTTTTCAAAATAAATCGCCCTCTATGAGAACATACCTCTGGGCTTGCAGCTTCAAAGTTCTTTTCTAATTGTCACTCATATCTTCAAGACACTTCATATGTCTCAAGAAATGTACTATGCTAGTATATCATGGTTTTGTTTCAATAGTGACCATCTGACATCCAATTTGAACATTATTCACTTGGGAAAAATCCAAGTTCTCTTCAACCATCAGCTTGGCCAATCCTAACCCTTTGATTAACTTGGTAATTTGAATTTCAATAATAAACTCCTAAACCTTGTTAATCCATCTACACCTGTGATTTGTTACCTCATATTGAGAAAAAATATCCTTTGCAATAACATTTGGTACATATGCGACTACTCTAGCTCCTACCAAGTATGGCTGAAATTTCTTCACCACTTTGACTAAAGCATCAACCTATTTGCCAATGATATCATATTTCAACTCAACTTCCTGAAGGGTTTTACTAAATAATGTAATTGGTTGCTCAAAACCCTCCTCATACTTTTGTAACAACGCGACAACAATTGTATGAAAGGAAGCAAAAGAGAACAACTGAAATGATTTATTGTAATAGGGATATTTTAGCACGGGGGCTTCCTTAATAGATTTTTAAATAATTGCAAAGGCTTCTAATGCTTCACTTTTCTAATAAACCTTGGCACCCTTTAGAATTTTGGCAATGGGCTTGAAAATTTTAGCAAAGTTCGATATAAATCTTCTGAAAAAATTGATCTGACCAAAGAATGATTGGATAAGTTTCACTATCTTAGGAATTGGTTTCTTATCAATGGTTGCCACCCTTTTAGGGTCAATCTAGACTCCTTTTGAAACATTATGGCCTGATAACTTACCCTTTGTAACAACAAAATTACACTTCTTTGGGTTGATTGAAATACCATGCTCCAAGGCTTTCATAAATTTTTTCTCTAAGTGCTCACACTGATATTTAGCCTCTTTAGAGTATGTAGTTAAATGTTTCTTGTAAACTACCATGATTATGTCAATCAAGTCTGCAAAATCCACCTCCATGGCCCTCTAAAAATTTGCACCAATATTGATGAGCCCAGAAGACATCCTTACATAAATGTAAGTTCCCCAAGGATTTGTGAATGTTGTACACTGAAAACACATCCATCATAGACAAGATTTCACATCCAGTGACCTTTCTCGACATGGATTCCATATTTAGTAATGGGTAATTATCTTTCAATGAAGAAATATTCCAAATTATGAAATCAACACACAAATGGATATCCCCATTCTTCTTTCTTACTGGTACTAAATTTGAGATTTAGGAAGAGTGTCTGATAGGCCTTGTAATGCCACCTTCTCTAAGTTTCATCAATGCTTGTTGCATCTTTGGGGCCAATGTAGGATTTATTAGCCTCTGCTTCTGTCTGAAAGGATTGGCCTCTGGTTTCAAACGAATTTCATGTTGAAACAACTCTTCTTTATATGACTTCAAATCTTCATACAACCAAGAAAAAGCATGCATATTTTCTTAGTAAATGAACTGGTGCTTTTCTCACATGAGGGGTTAACTTATTTACAATGTAGACCATTTTTGGAGACATCTTTGTTCCCAAATTTATCTCTTCTACGTATTATTTTTGTGCCAAAGATGGTTTAGTGGCATGATTATCACTTCTATAAAACACCCTTTGTAATGCTACTAAACCCCTAGGAATCTTGTTTGTCTTCAGTTGTACTACCTCATTCCCAAAAATTGTATCCTTCCCATCCACCACTTCTACAAATGCGTTAAAATCAATTTTATGGGATTCATATTAATCTATCCACTAAGTGAATCTAAGGACATATTCACCATCTTCAAATACTTTCTAGTTGTAAATATTGTCAGGTATAGATGGTCAAGACTTAATATCAACTTGTGACATCCAAACTAGCATGACATCATTAGATTTCAAAGCAACATTTTCTAGGAATTCAACCACTATGTTTTTTAATCTTTCTACACAATCAATTGAAAATGCATCCAAAAATTCAATTGAATCTCATGTTGCATGCTTGTATTACTTCAATCTGTTATTTTTTGTGGCATATTTTCATCTAACCTGAGAAATGACTAATTTTGAATCTCCAAAAAATCTTAGTATTTTAATCCCATGCTTAACAACAATTTATAAGCCTAGCAACAGTGCTTCATATTCAACAGTATTATTTGTACACTCAAAAACTAGTAAACCAAAATATTTAAATGTCTTACTAGCTGGAGAAATAAATAAGATACTAGCATTGGGCCCTTCTCTAGATAAAGCACCATCTAAAAACATTTTCCATACTCCATCATGTTCCCTTTTGAGTTCAACAACAATTGGTTCTATACTCCTTAGAAATGTTTCAACTTTTTCAACTATGAAATTTCCTAAATCCACATCAGAGAAACATGTCATTTCATTTGGGTTTATCGATTCAACAATTGTGGGTGCTCTTGGCTCTCTAAACAATTGCATATCTTTACTATTCACAATGATAGTAACATAGGAAAGATCTAATTGCACATTCCATCTACTACTATTGCACATTGTCTATACAACAATATTCCATACTGGAGCAGAATATCTACAACCAAAATATCCATTTTATAGATAGATTCAAGAAATGCATAAAGCTTAACCTCAACATCCCTCATTGTACCAATAACAGGGACCTCTCTATTATCTATTGTATAACATTTACCATATGATGTGTCTACCCACATACCTAATTCCTTCATTACACCAAAAGGCATAACATTTGCAGAAGCCCCTGAATCTATGATACAATTTATAATGAGATTGTTATTAACAAATAATGTAAGATAGGAAGTGTCTACCTGAGATGGATCCTTGGTTATGGTACCACACATATACCTTAGGAACATTCATTTCTTCAATCCTAACAGTGTTGACTGTGTTGTGGGTACATCCTGATGGTTTGGTTAATCTACTTAAGAACAATGAAAATACAACATTTTTATGTTCTTCTATCTTGAGCATTTCCATCAGCAGTACCGAGACTTTCATTTGTGTGAGTGTCTGCACTATGTCAAATTTTAGAACACTTGGCATGTTTGGGGAAATATTTTATGGTAATCATTCTTGGTAAACTTATCCCTTTCATTGGAAGAAGAATCTTTAGCATTAATGTTTTCTTTTGATACCTTTTCTCCAGTACTTGCCTTTAATTGCTTATTTGGCACATCAAACTATACCTTTTTCATCTTTGGTGCTTTTTCCTTGTCTTAATTTTTCTTAGCCACCTCAGGAATTGTTTGGTTATTAGATGGTTCTTTTACAAACCAAGTACTAGCCTTATCCTGATTTGCACCAAATTTTTTATCCCATAAATTGTAATTACTCTTGTCTCGGCTAACATCAACGATAGTGAGAGATCTAATATATTATTCGCTAGGTCTTCTCAACGTCACAACCTCATTATAAAAGTGTATTATATTTATTTTTTCATTCACTTCATCATTCTCTAGATCATAAAAAACTTTTTGGGGATGTCTTTGTATTTTAAAACTTTGGTCTTCGACACTTACTCATTTCCCTCATCCTCAAAGGAACTAAATTCTTTGTAATTATAATTTTTAACAATAAACATATTTATTGTTGGCTCATGTTTATCATTCTCAATTTTCACATCACATGTCTCTTTTGAGTCAAAAATTGATTGAGATACCACACATTAATAAGGGGAATGCGACATGTTATAGGCAACACACCATGGGGTGTTTTCTACTACATGAGCACCCAGTCTCTTTAAAGGATCTGGAGTGTCCTTTGTATTAGATCATTTTTGACCTTCTTGAATTGGTTTTCCATCTTTCCAATTTGTATGTGTATCATCTTAAAATGGAAGCACTTCCATGTTAAGAGCATTTAGCCCTCCTTAGGGGACATTTTTGACCTCTACCATATCATCATCCTATTTCTGCATCATCTCATGCTCCTGTGCTGGTTTAGGACCCTGATTGGGCCTCTCCGGGCACCTTCTATCCCACCTAGCACTTTTTCCAGGGGTTCTAACCCCCTAGGTCAAGGTTGACCTTGACCTTGACCTGGGTCCCCCTTTCAAATTTGGAAATTTGTCAGTTGTCGAAAGTCATCCAAAATTCATTTCCTACTTTCGGGTCAGTTGTTTTGGGGTTTCGAAGTAGTAAATCTTAAATTATATTTAATATAGGTCCTCTTATATGGGGAATGGGTCTAATTTGAATTTAATTCTCCTATGTTGGCCTCCTTAGAATATTGTGCCCTAATTTCATATAAAAGGAAGCCTTCTCCTCTCATTTTCTCTAAGTCTTCTAAGTGCAAAAAGCTCTAATCAAGATTTTGTCAAG
>MU224923.1:568106-588271 GCA_018584345.1 Thuja plicata
AAGGAGGGGGGCATATATAGGGTCTCCCTTGTACTATAATTTACACTTATTTACATTTTACAACATGCTAAATCCTTGGAAGGTAACGCACACAAGTTGCTAAATCCTGAAGAGACACGCATTTTTATTTTTATGTTTGCTAAATCCTTGGAAGGTAACGCACACAAGTTGCTAAATCCTGAAAAGATATGCACCCTTTTTTATTTTTACAATATGCTAAATCCTCAAAAGGTAATGCACATAAGTTGCTAAATCCTGAATGGACACACATTTTACATTCCATAGTGATACAAGAATGTTGATCTATGGATATTTTCAAAAAGCCATCAGAAGACGCATTTACAATTACAAGCACAGTTTATGGGTGAACCTGTTGGGCTCTCCCTCCTTGGTGATTCATGGTAAGGTGGGCATCTTACTAGGTGAGGTAATCACTATCTCTTTCTCTCTTTCGCTTTCATGCTAGTAGGATTAGATCATGAAGCTATGTTATCTATGGTGTTGTTCTTGTCTTACTTATGTAGTCATGCATGTTTTCTATGATTGAATGTTCTTTACTTCCATATCTTTATGTATTATGTTGAGTTAGAATCCTTGGTTTGGGGGCTCATATCCCTGACTTAGTGATGTTCTACCTCGTTGCAATCCACTAGGATCTTTTTCCTCTAAACTTTACCGTGAGCACATTCAATTTTCGTACTCCCGCTAAAGTGGGGGCTTAATGTATCATCTTAAAATGGAAGCACTTCCATGTCAAGAGTGTTTAGCCCTCCTTAGGGGACCTTTTTGACCTCTACCATATCATCATCCTATTTCTGCATCATCTCATGCTCTTGTGCTAGTTCAGGACCCTGATTGGGCCTCTCTGGGCACCTTCTATCCCACCTGACACTTTTTCCAGGGGTTCTGACCCCCTGGGTCAAGGTTGACCTCAACCCTAACCTAGGTCAGGGTTGACCTTGACCTTGACCTGGGTCCCCCTTTCAAATTTGGAAATTTGTCGGTTGTCGAAAGTCTTCCAAAATTCATTTCCCGCTTCCAGGTCGACTGTTTTGGGGTTCCGAAGTAGTAAATCTTAAATTATATTATAGGTCCTCTTCTAGGGGCATGGGTCTAATTGGAATTTAATTCTCCTATGTTGGCCTCCTTAGAAGATTGTGCCCTAATTTCATATAAAAGGAACCCTTCTCTCATTTTCTCTAAGTCTTTTAAGTGCAAAAAGCTCTAATCAAGATTTTGTCAAGAAGCAAAAAGTCCAAGCATCCATTATTCTACATGTTTTCAAGCTCTCAAGGTGTTCAAGTCTTCCTCTCAAGTATTCAATTCCTCCATTGAAGATCAAGGATTCAATCTTTCAAGCCTTTAAAGGGATTTGGTTCAAGCATTCAAGATTTATCTTTCAAGCCCTAGATCTAGCCATCATGATGGTGTGATCTTCCTTCAAGATCCTTTGTTCATCCTCAAGACTCTTTGATCTCTTCAAGGTGGATTCCAAGCATACAATCATGGAGGTTTATGGTTTCTAAAGTCCATGCTTTCATATTTACATACTTGCTTACATTTGAATTACAATTACATATCTATTCAATATCATAGCTTCATTGTTAGATTCAATTCTACTACTTGCTAGCATTATGTACTTTATTGATTTCAAGGTTAATTCCTAAATCAGGGTTTGACTAAGGCAAACCCCTCCCCCACAACAAACAAACCTCTTTTTCTTGCAGGTATAGGTTCAAGATTGCATTTTTGAGACCAGATCTGGATACCCTTTTCGGCAAACTTTCAGGATCCGCAAACAGAGTCACTTTCAGATCTGTGCAAGTCAAGGTCAACATTATTGGGTTAGGGTTGAAATTTGTGGGTCAAGGTTGACCTTTTTCATAAGACAACATCAGAATGGAAAATAATTTCTCGGTTTTGTTCGTCTTTGCATTCCAGTTCCGGATCAACTATCAGTTTTTCTAGAAACTCAATATAGACCTCAGAAAATAGCATTCTTTGATCTACAACATTTCAAGGTTAGTACTTTTATATCCTTCATTTCAATTCAAATCCTTAATCATTCTAAATCTATCACACATTTACATTCACAGACGCCACATTTTAAGAGGGAAACCTGGGACCTCCTTCTTTATTCTTATTTCCAATAGATTGATTCACTTATGCATTGATCCTTTTTGGGTTGATCAATTTGGATCCTTCCTTTGTGCATTTAAGAATAAAAGGGGAATATCTTATCTTTCCCTCCACTCTAAGAATTAAGTGTAAAGGTGATAAGTGATTAGAGTATCAAAACACTCTTATCCAATAAACATCATTTTTCTCCTTTACAGTATGGTAAGGCATATCTTGCAATCTCATTTGTTTTTAATAACCCTTCCTATCATGAGGTAAAACTTTCTCATTCTTGTAAGCCCTATAGCTGAGATCCTTCATAGCATTCATAATTTTTTCAAGCTTATGTTCTTTAAAAGGATTATTTTGGTGACTCTTAGGATTTTTTAAAATCTTAGGATCTTCTCTCTTTTTGATCTTACTAGCAACATTTCTATTGTTCTCAATACTGACTACTACCTTAAAGCATCCCTAAGGGTTATAGGTTATGTAGATCTTGACTCATAGCCAAACTTAGGATCAAAATATTTCCTATAAATTATCAAGCTGATTGAATCATTTGGTTTCAAATGTTGAGGGATTTTATTTAAAACCTTGACAAACCTTATATTGAATTTTGTGACCATCTCGTTCTAATTCTTCTAAATAGTGGTTATTTCCCCTTATTTAAATCTTGGATCAGTTTGATCACCATATTTCTCTCTAAAGACTGTATGAAAATCATTATGATTGCTAATATGCACATTAGGCAAGCTTTTATACCAATCTCTAGCATCATCCACTAGTGATTGCATGAAAAAATTCATTAAAACATCATCATGTTCCACCTCATAACTATCAATGATATTAAGGAATTACTTCACATGGTCTTCACCAAAAAATCCATTGTTTCTTGAAAACTTGGGTAATTAATACCTTATACTGTTGTTCACCTAGTTGGGATAACCAGGAATACTATTGAAATCCAATTGTGTATATATGTCCATATGAATTTGGGGTCTGGCAAAATGATTGACCCTTTGATGTGGTTCCACCAGGGAATTTAGGGTATGGATATTGAGGGGAGCATTAGGCATGTTAGGTGGTGGGATTGGGACTTGAGGGGTTGTCGGTGGGGCTATAGGTATATTTTTTTGTTGAGCTTTCAAGTTCAAAAATTGTTGCAACAATTATTGATACTATTGTTATTGTTATAGCATTTGATTTTATGTTGAGGATTCCCTGTTATGGTCTTGGTGGATTAGGAATTTGAGGTGCAAAGATAGTTGGTATTCTCAAAGGTATTGACAATATAGGAGGAGGTACATTTGTATTTGTACTTGGTTTTGGGGTAGATACGGTATCTTGTCTTGTAACAATATCTATCACAATAGGTTTAACAATATCTTGAGGTTCAGAACTAGACACATTTAGTTGTTGGGACACCTTACCTTTTCCTTTATCCAAAGTAACTATATCTTGCATTATTTTTAGCAACTGATTTTTCCTTACAAGCATTTCTTGCCTAGTATAATCTGTTTCTAAATCATCAATCTTTTCCTTGATTTCTTCATCGAGGAGCTCCCTTATTTTCATTTTTGAGGAAGAGGTTATAGTAGCATATGTATCTATGGCTTTACCTTTATCTACAAATGATATAGCATTTTTTTAGGAATTTCATGAACCTGGTTTTCTATCCTACTATTTATTAGGAGACCATCAAACATATTTTCTCATTGAGCCTTTAACCTATCCCGTCCATCCCTCTTCCATTGTTCTTTTTGGGTTTCCCTATCTAATTCATCTTTGAACTATTTTTCCTTTTGTTCAAGCCTACTATTGAAATCTTTAACTCTCTCATACTGCAACTATTGGATATTAGCTAAT
Organism: Thuja plicata; assembly: GCA_018584345.1. Lineage (NCBI taxonomy): Eukaryota > Viridiplantae > Streptophyta > Pinopsida > Cupressales > Cupressaceae > Thuja > Thuja plicata. The sequence goes on from MU224923.1 coordinate 572,091, forward strand.
GCTTTAGGTGGTTCAGTATGACAAGTAACCTTAATACCCTAGATTTCATCATAATAAACTTGGTCACCTTATCATTACAATAGTAATACCCTAACCTTTTAGGTACATCTAAGTAATATTTACAGTCTCTAGGGAAAGGTTCACTAGAGGAAGATATTTTGTGAAACATCATTAAAGGTGTATAGTGTGATTGTTTAACATTTGAAATACCTTTATATATCATAAGATGGAGATGGCTTACTTTGATTGTCTTTATGTTGCCAACACTGACCTACATCACCTGAAGCTTGATTTTGATATCCTTGTTTCAATGATCTTCTCTCGTACATGTTTTCTTTACTATCTTGTAGAGAATACCAAGATCCTCCCCTTATTTCACTGTATGGGGTATACTTATGTGTAAAGACCTTTTCACACATCAAATTTCCAACTAGACTATAACCTGTCAGAGTCACCACCCTTTGCGAGATATAAAATTTAGATTCAAAATGACTTCTCCAGAAATTAGAGAGTTTCTTTACAACATCACTCAAAATATATAAATACCCATATGAGACCACTGGTTATTGTAATGAAAAATTAGGAAATAATGCAATAGACCTAATAGAACTTTCATTTGACTTTTGAAGACAATTTTAAATGATAGTCCCCAGTAGAGTTGTTGGTTTATTGGTGTTCCAAACTAATATCTAAGAATAACTTAAGATTTTAGCCTTCACCTGTTATTTGTTATCTTAGATCGAGGGTCCTTGGAAACAAGAATTACCCCCCTTCACTTTGGGCTCTGCAAAACCCAGGTGGGTCAACCTTAGAAAATTTCTAAATGAGCTTTACCAACTTGACATAGAATATTGCTATAAGCTGATGATTTCTCAGACTGAATAAACAAGATATATATATATATATATATGAATTGGCTTAATTCTTATATATCATTTTTGCACTAAGATTCTAAGAAATACAATAGTATCTATCCTAAAAGGATGAAATACATTAAAAATGACATAGAGTATGAATTTGATTATTTTGTGGTTATTGAAAATTGGCCGAACCTAGACCAGTGCCTTAATCTATTGGATCAGAGTCTAACATTCAAATAATCATAATAAGTTCACATATATTTCCCAAATACTTAAGCCTTCTATAAGTATTCTATTGATTACACCATACATCATACTTATATTAATCTCTAATATTTTGTCATTATTACTACAATCTGTAGCAAGTTTTAACTATTTCCTTGAAAGAAACCTAAACTACTCAATCACACATATACAGTGAAAATTTGTGAAGGCACATTAATCTATCATTGATAGAAGAATTCTTATAAAAATGAGAGAGTGAAATAGGAGACGAGACATGATGATATTCTCATTAATTCTTATCAATATGTGACTTATAATATTCAAACACGAGTCTCCATTTTTTTATAATATTACTGTTTATTTCTATATGTAAATACCCAGTACCAAAATTCACAAATTTCAAAATCCTCTATGCATCAACCATGATTCCCTTTATAAGAATATGGAGAAAAAACAAGCTACCGGATGGTGACACATGTCATAAAACAATTCTGTTACAATAGAATATGCCCAAAGGGATCTCAGTTCAAACCTTAATATCCTAAAGAAGGTTCCCCACTCTCTCTACGAAATAATCCTACACAAAAAAACCAAGATGTACTAAAGTGGAGTATGCATGCATAATAAGAAATTAGTTAGGTGAAAAGTAAAAATCATTCGCCAATAGACAATACAAGGGATATGAATGAAGAGAACGCATGAGAATGTACAAGCATTCCTTAATCATTGTGGGATGTCTTCAAAGTATTATATGATCTTCATAAAAAACCCATGACCCATGACCTGGATCCATGATCAACTCTTGGTAGTACTTTCATCCTTGTTATCCCTTTCCTTCTTCCTTTTCTAGATCCACGATATCCACCTTACAGTATTTTTCAAACCTTTAATTGATCGTGAGCCTAGTAGGCCAATTAAAAGCTTTGATGGTTGCCACTCTGTCAGCCGATTTCCTACACTTGTGGTGAACTATGCCTTTTACATTTGGAATAGGCAATATCTATAAAAATGAATTTATCAATGGCCTCAAAATACACCTACTCTATAAGGTATTCACCATTGCTTATCTTTTTTATTTCCATGTCAACTACTGCTCCATATTCCCTCCTCCACTCATCAATTTTTTTCAATTCAGAATCTTCTTTTAAGGGAGCAGGGATTGTCCAATTCTCTAACTCTTTGAATAACCTTACATTTTCTTTCATTATTCCCACTCTCCCTTCTAACTACTAAACTTCATCTACCAGCAAATTATATATACACAAATTCTTTATTTTCTTGGGTATGTTTAGTGTGGATTTTATTGCAGTTTTGAGTTGACCTGTCTCATTCTTCAATAATTTACCAGTTTAGTTTAGCTCCTCCAAATATTTTTAAAAAAATTCACATCTATATATGGTCTCATTCATGGTGGAAAATGAAGTGTGATCATATTGCAACTTTTCGAAGATCAGTTTTAGAAAATGGGACAAAGTTCCTTGTACCATAGTTCACCTTTTCCTTGGTCATCTAATTTTCTTGTGGTAACTCACTTTCCTTTTTCCACTAACTTATCAGTATCCTCTTGTGGTTCCACATTTAGAGTAAAAATTTCTTCATTTAGAGAGGAAGATTCCCCTTGCTCTATCACAGTTCCTGGAGTGACATGTATCTTCTGTTTGAGGGCATTTCTCAATTGTGCATTCAGAATTAGAACCTTGGTATATGCAGCATGGAGCTCTTCTCTCTCCTCTAGTAATGTATGAAGTTTCCTTGAAATTTTGTAGCATCCCTTGTAAGCATTGAAGAATTTAGTGTATGAGTGAGTGCCTCTAATGTAGTTGTATCTTTCAGTCTTCTTATGATGACACCATAACCCCCTCTTTCTTCCACTTTAATTAGTAGTTGAGGCCTATTTGTTCTTGGGGATTTGACCCACTATGCCAATACTTTCAATGTTGGGTGATATCGTATACCATTCAACCCACCATCCTTCTCAAATTCTAAAGCAAAAAAAGGATTTGGTTGTTTCCTGATCTGATCAAGCAGGAATAATTCTTCTAGATTTTGTCTTGGGATCAAGAGCATAACACTCTCCTTTACAATTTCTTAGCTTCATCCAGGCTCAAATGACTTAAATCAATATCATCTAGGTAGTACTCTCAATAATTCTCTCTTCAGGACCTCTTACCTTTAACCACAAAGCCTTGAATTTGGGTTATTCACAAAGTTATCATCTGAGATAAAACCTCGAGCTTCTATAGCTCTCTCATCTTTCTCTTCCTCTAGAGAAAATGGTCATCCAATTTTAATGTATCTTGAGGATCTTCCTCCTTTTTGATGATAAATCTTACCAATATATTTGCAACGCTTTCCTCTTCTGGTCCAATTTGATAAGCTTCATAAGGAACTAACAAAGGGCCCTGAGCTACACTTTCTTCTAGTTCAGGATGGGGCGTACTTTCTCTTGATCCTTCAATCACCTCCTTTTGATGGATCTTAACTTAAATATAAAATTTATCCCTGTAGATATCCTCAAAGTTATCAACCATCATTTCTATCCTTTTTACATCCTTCTTCTCATGCAGATAGAAAATAGTGAAATCAGGGTATCTCCTTCTCATTTCATCTTCAATTCTTACCAAGATAGGGCCCATTTCTTTCTTCTCTGAGTAACTACTTTGGAATTCTTGATATTTCTCGTTACATCTTCATTATGACCCAAATCATGTGAATATGGTCCTCTTTTCAAATGATCATTCTTAAACCTATGCATGAAACCCTCGGGATCATAGTTTTTTTGTTGCCTAAACTTCAAGGCATACCATGCAATAAGATATTTTTGCACCTTCTCCATAGTTTCATTCCTTATGCTAAAATCCCTATGCCTGGCAAGTTTTGGAAGGAAAGAGCCCTTCCTCTAATTTTTTAGATATGTCTCTTGCATCCATAAAAACTACTACATGAACTCAAGGAATTCTAATCTTGGTGAAACATAATATGGTAACTGGTGACGGGGATGCGAGAAACCATATACCCTGATCACTATGTAGCTTGAGAAGAAAAACATGTTAGCAAATTTAAACTTACCAACTTTATCCATTCTCATATCTTTTGGCCTCATCATTTCCATAACCTTGATAGCTAGTCTTTCCAATGTAATACCCAACCAATTGTAAATTTTTGTTAGAATATGTAATCTTTCCTTGGTGAAATATATTATAAACCAAGGTAGTTTAGTTTAATTTATTATGTAAGTAGGAGATTCCTATAGAATCCCTACATGTACACATGTCCTCTTGTCCATATGTGAGGACATATTATTTATTTGTAATTTCTTTTATTCTAGATTCCTCCTTAAGAGGAAATAGCACAAGTGGCACACACATTATGAATGTGGCTCACATGCACATGGGAGTTACATGCAACTCCTTTCTTCTCATCTCTTCATAAGAGATGCTTCTTTTCTCTTCAACTCACTTTTCACATTCACTTCACTTTCTCATTTTTCACTTGCAACACTAAGTTTCTCATTCTCATTGAAGCTTTGTATGAGCATTTTTGCTCTCATTCTCTTTCTCTCTCTCTCTTAGGCTTTTTGGCCCATTCTTAATAATATCACGGGGGTTTTTTTATGCTTTTCCCCCTTCAAAAACATTGTCTCATATTGTATGGTGCATGCTTCTAGATTTGGTTACTTCATGGTATGCATTTCCTCACTTTGCTCATTAGATTAAACAAGATCTTTTATGCTCTTTCTTATCATTTCTTACAATTTTCATGATAAAATGTTGGTGGATAACCAAGTAATTGGCTATAGGAATATTCCTATCCCATAAGTAGCACCATCTCTACACAAGGTAACGTATGTCTCCTCTATCTATAAACTTCAATCTCAACTCAGGAGACTATTCATACTTGTGCTAAAATAACATTAAGTGACATAGTAGAGAAGGATATTTGAACTTAACCTTTGCAAGGTTATAGTGGACTTCCATAAAACCTTCATTATTATTCTTGGAGATGTATGATGCAAAATCATACTCCTCATTAATATACTTGTGATTTATCCTAATGGCCATAAGAATGATCTAGATTGTGATCCTATCAGCTTCATCAACACAAAAAATCTAGCATAAGGCATAATGTTAGTTTGAAGTAATATTTGAACTTCTTCACTTCAAAGGTCTCTGGCTCAAAAGATGGTCTACACGTTCAAATTTCTAGTCTTTAATTCTAAACAAAGGGATCTCTTTATCTATGTAAGTGCCCTTCTTTTTCATGTAATCTTCTTCAAACTTATCCTTTGAGATTTCTACCAACGCCAACCTTACCAATTCAAAAAATTGGCTAATTGCAACAGGACTAACATCTACAAGCACCTGATTCATTGCATTACTGACTATTCTAGATGTGGGGTCAAACCTGACTATCAAGTTTCTAATTAAATATACTTTAATAAAAACCTTGGCACCACAAATTTCACCATATCTAATAACCAAGGATTACCATTTGGGAGAGGCTCATCTCTAGTTTTGTAAAAATGTGAAAACATAGTCCAACCACTTTCTGGGATCATATCATCTCTGCACTGTGTGTAGGTATATAGGAAGAGATCTCCATCCTTGTTACTCATAGTGAACTATGGGAGGATGTCTAGAATATCGCCCTGAAAAGAAAGCTTTCTAGGGGCAAGTTGGGGTACTACAACATCAACCTTCGAGACCTGGGCATGTTGTGGTAATTTCTCTAGGAATGCCCGATATTGAATATTCACAGATTGCCTTGCTTTTTCACCTTCCTTCTTCTTTCTGGGTGCCCTAGGTTGTTTCTCTTTCGACACAGATTGTTCACCCTGCTCAGTCTTTCTCTTTATTTGCACCTTTTTTTGACAGGTTGCTCAATCACAACCTCTTTCAAGGCCTTAGTGGATGGTTGTTCTAATTATTGTGGTTGTGAGGGATGAGAGGATTTTTTAGATTCATCCTCAATTATAACTATAGGATGCCAAGTCTTAGGTTTTCTTCCCCTTTCTATTTGTTTTCCTCTTCCCCTTCCCAAAGAATTCTTTCCCTCGGCCTTCTTCGACATTTTTAATATGAAATTCTAAATATATAGTAAACCCTAAGGGATATAATATTTTCTTCATATGGAGAAAACAACACAATATTCTAGGAACACAAACAAAGACCTCTTTTACTGAAATAAAAGGATTGAGAGGAAATTAAGGACTTACTTATTTTGTGCACCCAAATAAACACAAAATCCTTCAGAAATCTCAATCTGCAAGCTTTAATCTCTCCACTGTTTGTTTCTTGGTACTCAAAACTCATGAAAATTAGCATATGAAGTGCACAAGTGGTCTCATTAGACAAATTTTATTTTTCATACCTCTCTATTTTTACACCATTCGAGCATTTATGGCAACACCACCTTGAAAAAGTAGCAGTGTCTAATTTCAAAACCTATCCCTTGATGCACCCGTGATGGTACTGATCGGATGATGTGACCATCTTTGACATCCATCGTGGATATCAAGAAATAAGGAAAATTTTCTCCCGCAGGCCCACATCACATCCATGTTCATTTCAGACATCTTCGTAGGAACACAGGGTGCACCCTATACCATGAAATCTATCATTATTACCCTACCTCACATATAGACCTTGCAATCTTTAATTACTCTTTAGTCACTGTAGGGACACTAGGTATGCCATACTTGTAGCCCTATTTTACCTCTTCTTTCCTCCGCTTACTCATGCTTGAAAATATTTATCTTCCACATGCCCTATGGGGATGCGGGGTATATTTGTACTTAGGAAATTATTCAACACATCCCAGTGTTACTGCTTACTAATAGTTTTCATGTAGTTAGTCAATGTGGGGATGTGGGGCTACAAGTATTACATAGTCACCTTATTTTGTTTTGACCCCATGTTACTACCTATGAATTCTCTCATTGACTTATTCTACCACAGTGATGCAGGGTATGACATATACTACTGAGAAAATGCAACCTCGCATGTTCTCTTGAAAACTGGCTTGACAACTTCGTACAACACGGGGAGGCGGGGATATCAAAATAGAGTCAGGATGAAGTAATGCACCGATTGGTTCTATAAATTTTAAAGGGATGTGCAGGGAGGGGTCAGTTTTCCTATGATCATAAACCCTTCTTAAGTGATTTTCACCGGTTTGGGTAGTCAATAACCAAATATAACAAGGAACATCAAGGGAATCCAAAAACCTAACACTTAGTTATTTTTTTTTATTTTCAGGGTTCTTTAAACAAAGCCATGACCTGAATGCAAAAAATTTAATGGGTCCTAATAGGCACTACATTAGGTGTTTGTTGTTAATGTCCCAAAATTTCAAGGACCTTTTTTTGTCTTTGAGGGGAGCATCCTACCATTTTAATAGTTTTATCCATGGTTGATTGTAGACCAATTGCTATCTCTTGTTTTTTCATATTTTTTTATTTTCACCATTCTTCTTTTGAGTTTCCATCAAAGTTTCACTTTTCTCTCCTATATTAGCTTGATACATAGATAAGTAAACCCCACATCTTATTCAAGGGACTCTTCTAGAAATTTTTTCAATTAACATTAGTTGTTGGAGCATATAGGTTCACTTTAATTAAATTCTCTTCCATTTCTAGTAATTTGAGATTGTACAATAAGAAAAATGAGAGAGAAGAAGGAGATATGGGGATTGATCCTTATTTCCTATTTCTCATTACACATTAAGAATGTGAGATAACCCAATAGGATTAGAAGGGTCCAAGAATTGAATGGGTATTTAGGTTCCTTTTCTAATATGGAAAAATAATATGTAGATACATGAGAATTAGGATGAACTAGAGGAAAAAATTGACATATTATGCACACAGACTAACATAACACAAAAAAATCCATACAAGTATTAGAAACAACAACAAGAACATGTCTAACTTTGACGAAGCAGCCAGAGGCAATCCAGGCACCTCCGAGTGTAGTTGTATAGCATGGGATTATGAGGGCAATATAGTGGCTATCGCAGCAAGGAGGCTTCGTGACAAGACTAACAACGAGGCAGAATGTGAAGCCGCAAAAGAAGCTACCTTAATGGGAGTGAAGATGGGCTTCCAGAAGGTGCACTTGGAAGGCGATTCTGAAATCATCATTAATGGGATTAAGAAAGGCGGCATGGAGTCATGGAATTTGGACAAACATATTCAACAGATACAGTGTTTTATGTTGAAATTTGAAGATTTTTGGATTTCCCATGTATATCGGGAGGCAAATGTGGTGGCTGATTATTTGGCCAACTTGGGTGCAAATCGTCCCCATGAGAAAGAGGATGAAATTTTTGAGGATTTCGGTCTTCTCAAGTTGGATTGACTTGATACCGATCTCGCTCACACACCGAAAGAGGCACGCTTGAATCAACATTTACAATTATGAGAGTGTAAGTCACAACATTCATTAAGACCGCACGAAGGAAATTATTTTGTGGCGTGTATCCATAACTTTCCTGGGAATCATTTAAACTCAGAAAGGTCTCGACACAATTCACATAGTGCAGGGTTTTCAATAGAGTGAAGATCATGGAGGCTAACTTTGCATTGGAATCAAGCAACCAGACGTAGGCTTACACAGGGAACGTCACGGTGCGACAATTGAGAAACATCTTCCTGTTTGATGGCCAGGCCTTCATGAGCTCAGTCATAGATTTCTTTGGCTTGGAATACCTGGATGATTACTGGAGAAGGCGGTCGAATCTAGACATTGCCTCACTTTTTGTTGCTTTGGCCCTTTCGGTGGGGGACTCGAAGGAGGAGGTCCAAACAGTAGTGGAAGCCTGCATTGATCTGCAGTGGCTGGAGGGTTTTGAAGAAATTTTAAATAGGGCTGAGCTAGGTGTTGGGTTGCACATGGGAATAGACCCATGGAGGAAAATTGGAGGAGGAGAAATGCCACTGCAACCTTTGCTCGTGTGGTCATCTATGACCCCAAGGGAAGTTCACATTCTAAAGGCCATGAAGGCATGGCAGGACATAGTCAAAATGTTGTATGAGCATTTGGAGGAACAAGAGGATGCATAGAAGGTGCACACAAAGATGACTCCCATCAAAATCATGTGACCGCCTGGTGAGCCGCTGAGACATCAACTAGGCAAGGGTGGAGGCACAGTGACAGGGGCCAGTGCAAGTGTAGACACATGGGTGGACTCTGCACTCATGGGGGAGAAGAAAAAATGGGCAGCAGGTCATTCTTGGGCCTCAGTTGTAGGTGACAGATCCATCCCAAACTTCACTAAGGAAGAATCCAATGCCTAGTTCAAAAAGTAAGTTGGTGGGGCGGTAACATGGCGGGAGTTTCTCAGGGTTTTCTTTTGTGACTCGATGTTTTGCTGGCACAGGGGGTTGATGTTTTAATGCATCCTTTTGAGTATATTAATACTCCCCCAATTTTGTCTTCTCTCTTCTCAGGGATGTTTATACCCCTTAGCCTCTTAGCACTATGGTGAAAGCCTAAATGTAGGGTAGGAAAGTGTGTGGGTCTATAATATAGCAGCCATCTAGAAGAATGGCCTTTTGATGTATTTCCTTATCTTTATCAATAAAAATACTAATGTTACCGATCAAAAAAACAACAACAAGAACATGTCACAAACCTCTGGTTTCAATTTGATGTAGATCTAGAGGAAAAAGGTCACTTGGGGTATCTTGTTCCTAGGAATAGGTCATTTGGGGTATCCCATTCCTAGGAAGAGGTCGCACGTGACATCCTATTCCTAGCACTTTTGATTGATTCAAATTGTAGATTGTCTGTAAGGTCCTATACTTTCCACATCTGAGCCAGTAGAAATGCCACATGTACCTACACAGAAAAATGAGAAAAATGTTGTGTAGAGGGGGTTTGCCTCAGTCAAACCGTGGTTTGGAATCAACCTTTAAATGAAATGAAATGAAATTTAATATGTTGTCATATAACAAAGACTAGATCTGAAAAATGAAGTATAGTATACCTTGCAATGTGAATGCTTCTTTGAATGTGATCAAGTTTGTTGATGAAATAGATGGAATTCACACAAAAAGCCAAAAGAACATCATGAAAGACAAAACCTTGTGTGGTGGATGTTGTATTTTGCCACAATACTTGATGGAGAAATAAAGGAATGACTTGAAGAGCTAAAAACTTGACTTGCTTTAATGTGGATGCTTGAATGTATCTAGATGGATGCTTTAACTATGATCTTATTCCTTGATAGTGAACTCATTTTATTGGCCTTCAATGAGGGAAACAAGTTATATCCATGGGGAAGATTATATTGAAAATGTCTTTGTAATGCTTGAGATCTTTCTTAAGAATGCTTGAGGTATGAAATTGTACGAAATCTCTTGGAATCTTACCATGCTATATAAAAATGAGGAGAGATAGGTTTATTTTATATCTACCACAATATTTTGAGGCTCAAAACTTGAAGGAGGCTGACAATAATATGGAAATCTTGCTTAACCAAAGAAACATGCCCCCAATTTAAATTTTGGGGAAAAAACCAAGGAAGAGGTCAGCCTAGGAAACCTCTTCCCGAGAAGAGTTTGGCTTGGCCAACCTCTTACCATAAAAAATAGATTAAATTAAATTTGGAACTCAGGAAGGTAGAGAAAAATCTTGAAATGTAAGCGATGCAGGGCCGGAGTACCAAAAATTAATGTGGGAACTCAAACATGCTAAAATGGGGCCTAACTAAGCATCTAATTACACATGTTTATAATTTTTGATGGTACAAATGATGACCTATAACTGACTGAATGTTTGAAGATGTTAAGTTGATGATCACCAAGTTGCAGAAAGTTAATGCAAGACATTAAATCAGTTAATGTATTGTATTTTCATCAATGTCAACTTGATATAATCTGATTGGTTATACATAAAGTGTCAAAGACAACGGAGAGCCAAAGAGATAAAGATTATGCTTTCAGTAATGCATAAAAGATCAGTATTCACAAAGTGACTACAAACACTGACGGGCAGTGCACCTCGACGGATAGAGAAACCCTAGAGGAAAGTCATAGTGTTGCCCGAGCAACAAACCTGGCAAGTATTACCGACGAGCAGAATCACAAGCATTACTGACGAGAAGAAATTCACTGTGATGCCCGAAGGATAGACAACCCCGATGGAAAGACAACCCCAATGGAGATGCCCGAGGAAAACTAAAGTGTTGACCAAAGCTAACAGAGAGTTAAAACATCAAAAATAACTGAAGTTCAAAAATGACAAAAGACTTAGCTGGCAAGAGCTAAAGAAGGAGTTAACTAGTTGTTAATATTGTTTTTATCACCAAGTTAAAACTAAAGATAAGTAAAATATTTAAAGTTATTTTATTCTAGTTGTCAAAGAGAAATCTACAGGATAAAAATGAAGTAAAGTTTTAAAGCAAGATTGGCTAGAATTTTGGATCACACCAAGAACAAGAAAGTCAAGAATTGAGAAACGGTGAAATCATGTCTATAAAGAGACAAGCTAATTCATTACGAATTAGGGGGTGAATAGAGAAGAAGGATACTGGAGAGAAACTGGTGAAGAACAACTTCATACAGTCCTAACTAATCAAGCTAAAGAATAGAGCTAATTCTACGAACACCAAGCAACAGAGAAGCACAACATCACCAAGAAGAAAGAAGTGGAGAAAAGGTATTGAAAAGATACATTGATTAGAAAGGTATTATGAGCTTACAATAGATATGAAAATCTACAAAGTATAGTTGTATATGTGAACAGATCATTTATTGTTTCAATTTAACCATTGAATCAGAAAGTCTCTTAACCGAGCAGGACTTAAAAATCCTTTCTATATTGAGATACATCCTAAGGAGTATCAAAAGGTTTTATCATGAAGATAGCATGATATGCCATATACCATTTGACAAACTACACTGGGTTTGGTGATAAAAGGTAGCATAGAGATGCCTGATATCAAGTGCCAAACTATTCTATTTAAATCCTCTAATAAGGTCACACCTAACAGTGTGTTTGTAACCTTTAACAGGGTTGGCTCTTCATCGAGCTCACTTCAGAAGAGTGAAAATTTTGGGTTACCGGTCCCAAGTGGTTTTTCCCTTAACATGCTTTCCACGTTAAAAATCCATGTGTCAATGTGTTTATGAGTCATTACTTTAGTGTTTTGCATTACACATAACTAATTTGGATTGATCGGTATACACTAAAACATTTATTGCATTTTGGTAAATGAAAGACTATTAATCGGTAAACAGTAAGAATAAGGTTTAACAGTGAACTCTGAGCGATAGTTATTTGTTGAGATTATTTCAAGGCATTCATCTTGTAGGACTGAAGATAAGTAGAGGCTTATAATTGAGGTAATAAGCTTTTGGGTTAATTTATTGGAATATTTTTTAAGCCACTGATTCACCCCCCCCCCCTCTCAATTATTCTAACAATTGGTATCAGAGCTTGTGTTCTTAGAAAGGGAGTTTAATATCTCAAGCAAAAAAGATCACAAGATGAGCAAACGAGATGTGCCCAAGTTGAACAAGGAAAACTTTGCATCATGGAAAATCATGATAAGAATCCACGTATTAGGTATTGGAAATGATGTTGTTCAATACTTAGATACTAAATTTTTATTACCTATAGGACCTCACACACTTTAGAAATTAAGAGAAAAGCATGAGCATAATTGCATGATGATAAAGCTTGCTTCCTCACTCTCTGATGTTGAGTTTGAAGATGTCAAAACCTGCACCTCTGCAAAGCAAATGTGGGATAAATTAAAGCTGGTACATGGAGGAGATGCTAATGTAATAAGAGCTAAGGAAGAAAGCCTAAGAGGTAAATTTGATGACCTAAGAATGAGAGAAGGATAAAATATCACTCAGTACATCTGAAGAATAAAAGAGGTAGTCAATGCTATCTGAGGAGTTGAAGGCATACTTGAAGAAGAGACATTGGTAAGTAAAATCCTAAGAACCTTACTGCCTGTATATGCTATTAGAGTATCTGCTATACAAGAAATGAGAGCAGTAGAAAACAACAATGTCACTATAGATAGTTTGGTTGGTAGACTAATTTCATTTGAGATGAGTAACATTGATAACAATGTCTTACCATCTATTGAGTCTGCATTCAAATCTTCTTTGAAAACAAGTAAGTCAAGTCATAAACACACCATTAGAAATGATAGTGAAAGTGATAGTGATGACCAAAATATTGATGATATTGAAGCATTAATGGCTAGAAGATTGAAAAGAGGCAAAGGCAGATACACAGGTAAATTACCACTCGTATGTTTTAATTGTAAAGAGATTGGACACTTTGCTGCTAGATGTCTTAACAAAAGCAAATATGACATAATTAATGACAAATCATATGAAAATAAGTTTGATAGAAGTGATAACAGAGATTACCGAAGCAGCCGACAATATGACAAAAGAGATACTCGAGACTACAAGGACAAAGGGAAGAAATCTCGTTACCTAGCTACGAACAGAGATGGAGATACTAACACCAAATCTGATGAAAACATTGAGATGGTATTTGTAGCCATGAATGATGATTTAGAGGAAGAAGAAAGGTATGTAGAGACTGCACTCATATCTAAGGTTAGTAAGAATGATGTCTGGATTATAGATAGTGGCTCCACTCACCACATGACCGGTGATAAACAAAGGTTTGCAAATTTTGAGTACTATAATGGTGGATCAGTAATAATGGGTAATGACACACCTTGTCTAGTTGAAGGTAAAGGAACTATAATGCTGAATAACCTGATCAAATGTGAAAATGCATACTAGGTAAAAGGACTTAACTATAATCTCTTGAGTGTTTCACAGCTAAATAAAATAGGTCACTGAGCAGCATTTGTTAATAAAAAGGCAAAGATTTTTAATGAATCAGGAAGGTTGGTCAAAATTGGTGAACATACAAAAGGTAACCTTTTCTATCTTGATGACATTAACACCACTTGTTTAATAGCTATAAATGAAGACATATGGTTATGGCACAAGAGATTATGTCATGTGAATTTTGACATGACTAAGATAAGCAATAAAAGAAAAGTAAGAGGCTTACCAAGCATGTCAAAGCTCGAGCATATCATGTGTAAGAATTGTCAAAAAGGTAAGATGACAAAGTCTAGTTTCAAGAGCAAAGCCCATACATCTAATGCTATTATGGAATCAGTCCATATTGATCTAGGTGGACCCATGAGAACAAATAGTTATTATGGTGATAGATATTTCATTCTCTTTGTTGATGATTATTATAGAATGATGACAATTATGTTTCTAAAAGAAAAATTGGAAGCATTCAATAGGTTTAAATGGTATAAAGTTGTGGTAGAAAAACAAAGTGGTAAGTAATTGAAATGCTTAAGATCAGATAGAGGATAATTTGTTTCTGATGAATTCACTAACTATTACAATGAGCATGGAATTAAAAGACATGTTTCTACACCAAGAACACCCATCAAAATGGGATTGCTGAAAGGAGAAATAGATCCATTATTGATTGTGCAAGAATACTGATGGTAGAGAAAAGCATCACTCAAACATTCTAGAGGGAAGCTGTCAGTACTTGACCCAAAATTTCTAATTGTGAGCTAGGTCAAGGTTGATTTCATCCTTGAACTAGGTCAAGGTCGACCTCGACACCAAAATGTCACCCTTGACCCCAAAAAGTTGACCTAGACCTGCATAGCTCCGATGGAAAATCTGATCGCAGATCCCAAAATTTTGTCGAAAAGGGTATCCAGATTTTCACTTTAATTCATTGTCCCAAACGTGTACCTGCAAAACTGTGGCTTTGGAACTAACCTCAAATATATAATTGAAATTGCATAAATAAACAAAGTAAATGAAACAATTTAGCTTGCTCATGTAAAAGGTCCTTGTGGAGGATTTGAATCCTTGAATCCCCAAGTATGGATACACCAAATGGATGTAGAATGTAGAATGTAGAATTTCTCAAATCAATTGCTTGTAAATCTTCAAAACCAATCTTGAATGGATCTTGGAAGAGGAAGAGGCTTGGAGGAATGTGGGTGGAGAAATCTTCAACAAGAGAGCTCCATAGAGCTTGAATCCTTCAATGGCTACCAATGGATCTCCTTGATGGATTGGATGCTTGAATGCTTGAAAGTAGATGCTTGCTTCAAATATTTCTTCTTAGCTTGTCTCTTCAAGTCTTGAGTGCTTGTGATTATGCTTGATGATGGTGTATCATCTTAAAATGGAAGCACTCTATGTTGAGACCTTTTAGCCCTCCCTAGTAAGCTATTATGGTCCTAATTTAGACACCTTCATGCTTTCATGGAGTTTCATGTGCTTATGTGCCTATTCTACCCCTCTTTTCTGCCTTTTCTCTCTGTTTCTAAGACTCTGGCACATTTCTCAAGGTTCTGACCCTCTGGGTCAAGGTTGACCTCGACCTTGACCCCAGGGTCCAGGGTCCTCGGGATTGAGTCCCAGTTTTGGGGTTTCATCAAAATTTTATATTTTCCCTCTTCAGGGCCATTATTCCTTGAGTTAAGTGTCGAACTCTTAAATTAATTTTTGAGGTGGACCTTTCTCGAGCTTTGTGTAGGATTCCTAATTTATTATTTGAGATAAGCCTTTCTTGAGTTTTATGCCTAATGCTCAAATTAACTTTGGGGTTGGCCTTACCTCAAATTTTGTGACAAGGCTCTTAAATAATTATTTCTACCTTAAGGGTGGACCCCTTCTAGAGTTTCGTGTCAAGACTTTAATTTGGTTCTCCTCTCCATGTGCACCTCTCTAGAGTTTTGTGCCATGGACCCTTAATTATTGTTTTCTATGTTGGCCTTTGTGCCCAAGATTACTATAAAAGGGAATTTCTCTCTCTCTCATTTTCTCTAACCATCATCAAGCGAGAAAATTCTTCTAATCAAGCATCTAGCATTCTCTAATCATGTTCAAGAAGCAATACCAAGATCTCTCAAGCATTCAAGACATCTACATTCTTAGTTCAAGCACTTGAGCACATTTACTTCCATGGAGCCATGAATTGGCATGGTAGATCAACTTCATACTCTTCTACAAAGTTCAAACAACTTCAAGCATTCATCCTTGTGGATCTAAGGATTTGAATC
>MU224923.1:611747-648528 GCA_018584345.1 Thuja plicata
TATTTCGACTTTCTAAGATCAAATTGAAGCTGGAACAAGGATTCTCAGAGGGTTTAGACTTGTTTCATCACGAATTCTTTGGTTTTATCCCATATTCCCGAAAGATTTAACACAACTCTTGCCCATGCTCCAGACAAACTTGACTTCTCAGCAGGCCAAAATTGCCCAAATCCAACTCTCAAACTTCACTCGCTAGACCAAGGGGCTCGAAAACTGTCGCCAACAAAGACTACCTAAGACCACTACTCCTACTGCTTGCAAAAGAGGGGGTCCCCATTTGCAATGGGGCGATGGTGTGAAAATGTCACAACAGGTAGTTACTTTTAATTTCATTTAGAAATGCATGTTGCATTTTAAGAATAAAGTGACCGAGTTTTCCTCTAGTAGTGGCTGAGTATTTATGTGTTCCAAATTTCCAATTAAGCATCGGTTGGGTCTTTAGTGTCTATCAATTAACACTACTAGTTGAGGGATGGACTAATTAGTTAGCTGCCACCAATTTATGAGTATTTGCCTATGATTGTGTATTGGTAGTTTTGAGGGAGGCAATGTTGTTTAGTTAGTTGCTTACATTTGAGGAAATTGATTGTTAGTTGCCACTGTTTATGTACTGATTTCGCATGATTGAGGATTATTGGGAGCTGGACCTATAAATAAGGTTAATAAATATTTGACACCCATTTCAGTGTTACTACAACAGTTGGATGCATTGGATATGAAACCCTTTAGGTGCGAACCTATCATCTTGGGAATGGAAACTCTTAGGAGCAATACATACTAGTTAGCATAGAGTTTGTGAGTTGGGAGATATGTATGTTGCTTGTAGAAAGGTAATATAAATATAAAAAAAAGTATAATTGTTGCTAGTGTTTCATGTTTATTATTTGTGCCTTTAGTTGGGGTTTCTACACAATGGTTCCTTGAATACATTGTTATCACTTGTCTGTTAGTCTCCCATTTGTGAACTATACACCATTAGGCTCCTCACACTTTGTGTTCACCATGCCTTGCCTTAGACTACTCTAGCGCCTTGTAAAGACAAGAATGTCATGTCATCGTCTAACCAATAATTTTATCTTGCTTCAATCAGTGAACCCATGAAACAACGATGCATATAGCAATTAAAGACCAGTGATCATTTTGGCATTTGGGTGTTAACAACAATTAAGGTAAGGCAGCGATCGTTAGTAATTTAGCAAGTGGTCTTCATAAACAGTGATCTTAATTAAGGAAGGAATTAAGTGTTAACATGAAGGGGTGCGATTAAAAGAAGAGAAGGCATTCTTTAGAGAAGACAGGCTCCCTCACAAAGGGAAAGCAATCACAAAGGGTCGCATATCTTCAAGAGTGATAAGGTATAAATAAGAAAGGCCATGGGGGAAAAGAAGGCAAGCAAGCATATCGAATAAACAAGCCTTCAGACTTAAGGAAAAAAATAGACTTTTGATTATTTCAAAACTATGATAACATCCAATAATTCTAATAATTGCTCTTTTGGTATACACTTTTCCTATGCTTTATTTATTAACATTTATCCCTTATATTCACACACACATAATTGAATATGACATGCATACATACATACATATATATGTATGTATGTATGTATATGTATACAAACACACACGCACACACACACATACTGTTGTTTTCTGATTGTGTGTAATGGGATAATGAGAGAGGAAGATTTATTCTTCCTTTATACTTATTGGTGGTGCCCCTTCACCAAGGGTCACCACACTTCCAATTAGGCCCCATTAATTATAATATAATAATTATCTTTTATAGTTAATCATATAATTTATATATAATTATATTATCTCAATAAATATAATTATTATATTATCAATATAATAATAATAATAATATTATCAATCTAATAATTAAATATAACAATTATATCATCAATATAATTATTATATCACAATAGTTATACCATCACAATCTTTATGTTATCTATGTTGGCTTGAAAGAATTCGATCATAGCTACAATAACATTAACACTCCCTCTTAGCTAGGGAGGAATCCTTCTCGATATCAGATATCCACCATGGCTACTCCCAAAAGGTGTGTCCATCATGACTACTCCCATGAATGGAAATGCAAATGAGCACAAGTGCTCATCACGGAATCACTCAACGTGATGTTGTCATCTCATCATGACGTTCACCATGGCTACTCCTTGAGGGTGAATCAACACAAGTGTTAAGTCACGCAGTCTCTCACATGACACCCACCATAGCTACTCCCTGAGGGTGGAAAGAACAAGTGCACAAGTGCCCATCACGAAATCACTCAATGTGATGTTGCCATCTCATCATGACGTTCACCATAGCTACTCCCAGAGGGTGAATAAACACAAGTGCAAAATCATGGATTCTCTCTCATGACATCCACCATGGCTACTCCAAGAGGGTGGATCCACCATGGCTACTCCCAGAGGGTGGAACTAGGGCTTTCACCTCAAACTTCTCTCTCACAGAGAAGAATGCATTACAAGGGCTGACACCTCAAATTTCTCCGTCTTAGAGAAAAATGCTACAAGATCTGATACCTCAAATTTCTCTGTCTCAGAGAAAAATGCTACAAGGGCTGATACCTCAAATTTTCTGTCTCAGAGAAAAATGCTACAAGGGCTGACACCTCAAACTTCTCTCACAGAGAAGAATGCACTGTAGTACATCTCTAGAGATCACTGATACCGAGGCTCCCTCTCAGCTCTAAGCTCTAACATCAACCTCCTGACCTTCTCATCTAAGGTTGCCTCTGTAGGTTTGTCAGACTCCCTTTGTATGTTTATTCTTCCTCTTCGAAGAAATTGATCTAGATATGTGTCATCAATTCAGTCTCATGGCAGCAAGCTATCTTCATTCTTCAGCTTGCATGACTTTCACACAAGATGCATCAAGCTTTTCTCTTGAATGCTCCTCAATCTGTCAAAGCCATTGTTGTCAATATCAACGGTCATTAAATCCTCAATGGTCATATCTCAATGTAACACCCAATTTGCAATCAAGCTGTCTCTTATCAATCCTTGACTCTGCAGCAAGAGTGTTCACAAGAAGCTAAATAGACGCAAACAATAACCACAATAACATAGGCACAACATCTGCACTTTCAACACACGCACAAATGACTTCACTGTGACTATAGAGGTTCCCAAGAACAGTTGTGGAATCCTCTTTTTCTTTTGAAGATCTTGTCTCCAAAAAATCTAAACTAGAGGAGGTATGCCACCTGTAGCTGTAATTGCCTACTTGCCTTCATCATTTTCGTTTGATAACATACAAAGCAATTCTATAGAAAAATTCTGTTGTTGTTTTCACGCAGAAATAAAAAATGCCCTTGCATCGGATATGCACGTCACACGAAAAACTAACCAACTCTAACAAAAGGACAAATGAACTATGTCTCCTCATAACCATAACTCTCACAGGAATGGATGAGCTTCACGCGGGAGACTCTTAGATTGCCAAGAGCAAGAATCTTCAACTGAAGGTCTTTTCAAATTCCTTGCGGGACTCTGATTTGATAAATCATCCATCTCCAAAATTTTTCTGATATCACAAACTCTCTAAACTCATGCACCATGAACAAAGATGTTGCTCAAATCACCAAGTATCATGCTCTATACATAGCAGTCATTCGTTCTTCCGAGAGAGCCTTTTTATTCAAATGAAACACACTAAAATCTCTGAATTCCGACACACTGTAGCGCAATCACTACATACAATGGTTCTTTTTTATTTTTTAGATTGTTTGCAGAGAGCCGTGATAGGCGATCTAGTGTTCAAAATTGGCTGACCACATACAAGCCCTTTGGTCTCATCCATAGCAATCGTATGCACCGTATTCTCCCTCAGATGCTGATATATCTCCAGAATCAGTCGAATACAATGATCAAGCACCTCAAGTATAGTTAAAAATGGGAGGGCATGTCCTTAAATTTGACGTCAACAACCCCAATAACTTGGCAGACTTTACCAATTGACCTCGCAAACGACGGCTCCACACAACACGAATATTTATTTCCATCTTCAACAACAAGTGTATCCCTACGCCATCCACAAAAGGCGATTCACAGCTCTGTGCTCAAGCACGAACGAGCTTTGGAATGACTATCAGTGGCGACCACATTTCCTTGATCATATGAAATGATTCATGTCGTTATTTGATATGCAGATGAAAAACAAGGAAATGCCAAAACAAAGATTATTCCCCTTTGTTACTGCATACATGAAACTCCGGACAACATGACCCAAGACTCTAGACACTCGACCGACCTCCCCATGAAGTTGCTGGAGACCCGCTTGATACCATGTTGTTTTCTGATTTTGTGTACTGGGATAATGAGAGGAAGATTTATTCTTCCTTTATACTTATCAGTGGCGCCCCTTCACCAAGGGTCACCACACTTCCAATTAGGCCCCATTAATTATTATATAATATAATTATATTATTATAACAATTATCTTTTATAGTTAATTATATAATTAATATAGAATTATATTATCACTATAATAATAATTATATTATCAATATAATAATTAAATATAATCATAATATCACATTATAATAATTATATAATCAATATAATTATTATATCACAATAATTATATTATCACAAGCTTTATGTTATCTATGTTGGCCTGAAGGAATCCGACCATAGCTACAATAACATTAACACACACACACACATAACACACACACACACACACATATATATATATACACATATATATATATATATCTATATATATATATATATATACATATATATTATTAACAAATACATACATATATATATATATGTATGTATGTATTTGTTAATAAAGTTGTTTGTTAACCCCTATCATGGAGGGAAGGAAGGAGGTGTAAAAAAGTGGGAACATATGAGATTGCCACCTAAGTAGGCCACCCTGATTGGATGTCCATGTTGCTTGCCATTGGGGTGAAGGGGGCAAAGATCCACTCTTGGGCTTAGATAGAACAATCAAGAGACCATATCACTATCTCCTATCCTACTCTACCATGATGCATTATTGACCTTAGGGAATGAGGTATTGATAGGGAAAGAAGGTACAAGCACCCCATTAGGTAGACCACCTTGAGTGGATGTCCATGTTGCCTGCCACTAGGCCCAGAGGGTGAGTGTTCGTTGTTGGGCTGCGTGGGATTGTTTCGGACGGATCTATCGCGTTTTTTCCTCCAAACCCTAATGTGTTTGAATAATAGGAAGTGATACAAACATTGTATATATGCTGATTTATAGATTTTTACATGTTATTATCTCCCTAATAATTGAATATATACATATATACATACACACACACACACATATATGTACACACATATATACACATAAACACTTAGGGTGAGTGTTCGCTGTTGGGCTATGTGGGATTGCTTCGGATGGACCTTTCACTCTTCTTCCTCCAAACCCTAATGTGTATGAATAATAGGAAGTGATACAAACATTGTATATATGCTGATTTAAAGATTTTTACATGTTATTTTATCTCCCTAATAATTGAATATATATATATATATATGTATATATATAATATGTACACACATATATACACATAAACACATATATAGATACACACACATATGTACATGTATCTTTGATTATGGTTGTGAGGTCTAAATCCAAGTTCACATTGTTTAAAGGAGATATTTTACTTGGTAAAGATGTAACCCTAACCCTAACTTGTTGCAATTGTGAATTGTAGGGAAAATTCTAGGGTAAGCCTGGAAGGAGAAATTTCAATTGGTATTAGAGCACTTTTCTTGCTAGCCTAAGGAGCAAAGAATAGTTAATGCAAAGTAGCCAAAGTGCTCGAAGGGCTTTTGAAAGAGAAAGGAAGAAGCTTACATCCACCACGAGTGAACAAATGGGCAACAAATGAAAGCCTTCACCAAAATCTCATGGAGCAAACCCAACTCCTCTAAGCCATCCAAAACGTGAATCACAATAACTCTATATCCCACCCAACCATAACCATTGGGAGGGAAACCAAGTCTAACCACTCTAAAAATAACAACCCAACAAAGGGTATCATCACCTAGACCAACAAGACCTCCCTTCCTATCCAGGGAAGAACACATGATAGAAGATGAAGTAAATAACCCAACCTGTTATAATGTGGAAGGACTTGCAGAAGTATACTCAAGACTTGATTCCTATGTTAGGAGGAATGTCTCCTTTAGGGATGATTGTGATGTTAAAACACAAGTTGCACCAAATAGGAGAAGAGGGCAACCCGATAAAGACTTAGAAGAAAGGGTAAGTAAGATGACCCTTCCTAACTTTGATTGCTCTGGGAAATTCACAACATGTTCATGGGTCCAAAATTAGACACCTGTCTTTCACTTAGCTCCATGATGGAAGAAAATACCATAAATTTGTCGCACTCCACTTAATGAAACATCCCATGATTAATGACACCATGGCCTTATTACCCAAGGCCACTAACATATAACCAATTCTGATGAATTAACCTAAAAAATTATCACAAGATTTGATCAAAAACATCCTAAGTGGTATTTCATAGAACTAACTCAACTAAATAGCATGGAATAATAGAATATTTTGTCCTTGAATTCCAAAAGCTATTCGTCATGGTCGCAAAAATTTCTCAAAGGAGACTCACATACCTATTCATGGAAGGATTAAAAGAATCAATCATGGGCATGGTAAGTGCCCTCTATCTAACAAACTTTGAAGAGGCAATCCAAAAGTTAATGAAGTTGGAAGTTACATCATTGAAAAATAAGTCCAAAAACTTTACATCAAATGCACACTCGAAATACCCCCGTAAGGAAGATGGGCATAAGAAGGAACTTCAAAAAGGAAGAACATGTTTTCATTGTAATGAGAAGTGAGAGTGCAAACATATGTTGCAAGGAGGTAACCTCAAAAGGCAGCGAGATGATTGAAGAAAGAGAAACTTGTGTTTCAAGTGCAAAGAACAATGGGAACCCGGATACTGTCATGCCCCCCATTTGAAAACCCTAATCACGATGTCCACCAGTCTTTTTGCTCATAGAGGAATATATATATATATATATATATATATATATATATATCCATTGCTTTTGTTGGTTGATATACACAACTCTTGATACTCATAACATCCACTGTTTTGGTAGACTGAACTTTGTGATAATATTTGTGGTGGTCGACAATGTATTAGTTCCGTTGTCGATTGCTAGATATGATTGCCGTAGACGATCTTAGGGACAATAACTGAATATGGTCTTCTTAGTACGATAGTTTCATTCCTGTAAACACTATTTTTCGGATATGGTCATAGAATGATGTGGCAAGGCATTGATGGGAACCTGTTGATGTGAGTTTTATGCCGTTACAACACGCAAAATCGAATACTTAGTATTCCAAATGAAACACCAAATCTTCAACTCTCTCTTGAATAAGGATGCTCATATGCTAAACAATATACATGGATTATGTGATCAAATGAGTCAACCTCAAGGTTCCTTCTAGTGGTGGACTTTCACTCAGTTATAATGACGTGATATGTTAGTATCACAATGGGACTTATGCTGTTCATTCAATGGATATCAAATACTTCAACTTCTTCCAACCAAACAAATTACAAAGGGAAAGAGTTTAGAAAGTTATTCTTCTACTCCTAGAATGCAAGAAACTGTGAATGTCTTTGTGACTCTACTAGACTTAGTTTAACCATCGACATCAACCAAGCTAGTGCGATCTCCTAAGGTAGATGTAAGATGTTAAAAACTTCAAACTATCACCACTCCATTAACACCATCCATCGATGCATATCAATGTGCAAGCAATAATCGAAATAGAGCTCATAAATATGCCATTCGATCACTCAAGGCAAACTTACAATCAACAAGCAACTAGTGGTTTGGTCTAAGCGAGTTCACCAAAGATGCATCCACAATCACTTCCATCCAACTAAACACTACTTCTACTTAACATAAAAAAAATCCTAATCTAAGTGAGGAAATGAAGAAACCATGCAATATTCCAAAACAGCACAAGTAATCCACCTTGAAGACCAACAATGAATTAACAATTACTTTGATATCATTGTGGCAATAATTTCAACAAGTCTTTCCCTTTTACAAATGAGAGGAGTGGGGTTTATATAGAAGCCCCAAATACAATGAACGACTAGTATTGATTTGAAACCAATGGCCCAAATTAACTCATAGAAAACCCTAATTAGGGTTGCGACAAACATTAAATGCTCATCCAATGATAATGAGGCACCACCTTGTGGGCCAATGAGAAAATTCAAAGGTAGGAGAGCCAATAGGAAGACGCTTAGTCATCCGACAACTCATCTTTATGAACATGTATGCCTCTTTCTCTTGCAATTTTTATTTTAACTCCACTTCCTTATCCTTAGAAATTCTTCTTTGTTCTTGAAATTCTTTCTCTTGGATGTCTTGACTTTGTAATACTTGAATCCTTGGGCCAATCCCTTGAACACATTGACATCTTCCTTGGTATATTAAATCTTCCTCAATTTGTTTCCTTGTATGACTCGATCATTATTAGGATCATAGTTCTTGGACTTTGACTCGGCGCGAACTCGACAAGGCTGACTCGATTCGGATTTCAACAAAAACATCGGCTAGACTCTACAAAAATGCGACAAGGCTCAGCAAAAAACCAATTTCTAGTGAGTCTTGCGTAGAGCGAGTTCCTAGAGAGTCCCGGGCCCTTGGGACTTGGCTAGGGTCACTTGACTCGGGACTTGTCAGGACTCTCTTGATGGGAATCTTGTCCTTAAATCCTTTCTTGCTCTCGACCTCAGACTTGTCCCTATGTCCTTGTTCATGTTTTTGTGCTAACCTTGGTGTTGGAATCATCCTTGTCAAATCCCTTGTTTGATCATCATCATGTTGTACCTGTATTACAAAAGTCTTGGACCCTTTGCACTTTGCATCTCTAGTTCCATCTTTCACTTGAGTTACTTTATCCATGTATTGTTGATATTGCATCAACTTCTTCTTGTCATCTGCATACTCCTTCTTTCCTTGTGTTAACCTAGTTTTCTAAATCCTCACCGGAGCGATTTCCAAAATTATACCTGGTTTGTAAGATACGGATAACAGAGTACAACACTGTCAAAACTGTCAATGACAGTCACATTAATTGGGAGATACTTGGATTTGTTGAAAAGGATTCTTGGAAATTTTCAGTGCATGACAATATGAAGGCTTTGAGACCGAGTGCAGGTGTTCGTCAAAGCTTGAAAGAGAAGAAGTTTTATTATATTTTGTCATTACAAATGACCAAATGGATATACCTACAGAAATATGCAATCATATATGTGGGCCCGATAATTAAAGTTATAAACTTTAATATCTTATGCCATTAAATCATAACGTTTAATTCTTTTAAAAGCATTAAATATTATATTTGCTGGGCAAGATTAGAGAAAAAGATGATTTCCAAGATTCAGTTATGGAAACTGAAAAGCATCATCAGAGGAAAGAAGGATAAATATGTAATAGAAAATGAAAAGGGGGTTCTTTTTTCTTTTTCTTTTTGTGAAAGCCTGGGTGCTCCGGAAAGGGGGAAGAAGCTTAATTTTTTGATTTTCTTGTTGTAATAGGGGAAGCAACTTTCTTAATTGGAGAGATTATTTTGTTTTGTGGTAGAGAACTTGAGTCTGTGTGCTCTGTATTGCATTGAGAAATATTTAGTATACCCAGATTTTTCTGTGCATCAATTTTTGTTTCCTTTGGATTATGAATTCTGAGTGTTTTTATAATCTTTGCAATGCAAGTTCTATTATTGTAAACAACAGTATCATTTTATTGAATCTGTGAGTTCAAGATGGTGATTCATTATGAAGTTCGCTGCTGATTCCCTTATGGTTTCTCATCTATGAATGTGGGAATGACTGATCTGTGTATCTTGTTTCCTGCATTTGTTTAAACCTGAATATTCGTTTTTCCATCTATCTCATGTTTATGGGTAGATGTTGATGCCTTTACTGCTTTCTGGTGAAAAGCATATCAATATTTTAAAATTCATTGTAAATCTTTAAGAGGGAGCTGTACCTCTCAATTCAGAGGAGAGTTATCAACTCAATGATAACTTATCCAACTGTTCTCACATTTTGTTCTTCCTTCTGGGCATTTGGAGTCATTTTGTTTATCTATTTTTGAAGGACAAATCTGTTTACTAACACAGTATTATACAAATATAACTTATAAGTATAAGAATATTATATTTGTATAAATCCTCCTGCCTCCCGAGCTAAAAAATGATTAAGTTTGATGAAGAGAGCTAGAGGTGGCAGAATTCCTCTAATTAGAGGAATCCCGTCCTTGAAATTCCTCTCTCAATATTCCGCCCAGCAAGAGGTTTTGGAATTTGATCCTAGTTAGATGTCTAAGTTCGGAGAATAGGAACACATGATCAAAATCACGAAAGAATGAGGTTGGAGAAAAGTTTTTGAGACAAATCTGGGAGAATAATTACTGGTCAGAATTCCGCCTGTCATTAATGCCAATCCTCATATCTCAAAATTTCCGCCTCTTCATAATAGCCAAAATCAGATTGAACTAAGTGGTTAAAGGCTGCGAGGGAGGAATGAGGGAAAATAACATCAAGAAAAGCATGTTTTTGAAGTAATAAGGAGAAGCCAAACTACTAGAGGTTGGCGGAATTCCTCTAATCAGAGGAAGTCCACCACATAAATCCTCCCTCCCTCAAATTTCCACCAATCCTTAAAATCCTCTACTCTTCAAAATTCCGCCCTCCCTTCGCAATACAAGTTTTTGTTAATTAATTGAACATAAGGAAGCTTGAGATTGGAATGGGTAGTCGAGGCCTTTGATTAAACGATAAATCTGATTAAAAGGACTACATATCTCTTGGCGGAAATTCCTCAAACAGAGGAAATTCCAACTATGGGGTAATCTCAATTCAGAATTTAAAATCCCTTGGCCTATATTCCAGGTCGGCTTTGAAGGGGTAGAGAACAAGTTAAATAAAAAACATTTTATTGGTCTATTAAGAGCAGGTCGGCCTACATTGGGGAAGGTTCCCTTTCATGCTAAATCGCCTATAAAAGAGAAGGCAGCTCAAATTCATTTCAACACTAAGACAAAGACGATTTACCTCTGCATTAGACTAGTGGAATTCCTCTCTGAGTTTGTGGCAGTGAATTGTTCCTATTAGCAGCAGCGAGTTCTCAGATTGGTAGCGAGTTAATCCCAGATTTGCAACGAGCCTAGTCTTTTGATAGGACTATGAGTTATCTCCAAGGAGCTGAGGTGACATGAAATATGATGGATCTGATTTGATTGTTCCATTTGTCAAATTATAAAACCAGTTCTAATCTGAAAGTTTATCCTTGCTAAATCATAAAGATATTAAGTCTTATTCCATGTTGCTTGTCACTTTTGAGAAATTGATGCCTCTTCCTCTCTTGTTTGCG
This sequence comes from Thuja plicata, assembly GCA_018584345.1. NCBI lineage: Eukaryota > Viridiplantae > Streptophyta > Pinopsida > Cupressales > Cupressaceae > Thuja > Thuja plicata. The sequence goes on from MU224923.1 coordinate 623,207, forward strand.
GGGGGAATTATTGAAGGAACTGGCTGATAAGGGAACAAGGAGACTTAAAAAAGGCAGCCCAAATTCAAGATTTTAAGGCTTCAAGGAACAAGAGCTCAAGTTCAAGTCACCGAAATGAGATGATAAAGACAAATCAAGTCACCAAGGAACAAATTTGAAGAGGAAGATCAAATGAGGAGATTCAAGTCGAGTCATCAAAGCACAAACTCAGATCAAGATCAAGATGGATTCCAGCTACATGAGGAGGATTTGAAAGAAAGATCAATTTCAAAAGGTTTAACCAAATTCAAGTCCAATCACATGAAGACTGCAAGGACAATAAAAAAATTACATCAAGTTCGAGGGGGGAATTCAACCATATGAAGACCATACTATCAAGTTCATGAGCGCAACCAACTTCAGATCAAGCTCACAAATCCAAGATGTAAATCTGAGTCAAAATCGTGGGAAAACTTAAGATGATGAAGCTAATAATTTCAGAAGAGTTAATCAAAGTTAGGAAGGTTGAGTGTCAAGATTTTCTTCATCAAGAGTTACTTTCTAACAATCGAGCAAGAAATATTTGCAGTTTTAATAGATACATTCCACAAGCCATGATTCAAAGCACATGCTCTTAAATAGATTTACAAGATAAGGATGATGAGGTGGCACCAAATTGCCTTCTCCAATCAGAAATTTCCAGATTCAAGCAAGTCCAATCAAATCATTCCAGGTGTCCTATTTTCTCATTGGTTGGAAAAAACTTTGTATTTTCTTATTGGCCCATGATTTGGTGCCCTCATGTAATTGGTTGTAAATTTGGCAACCCTAATTAAGGTTTGTAGGGATAAATCTTGGCCCTTGATCTTGAATCGATCCTGGTCCTTCATTGTAATAGAACACCTATAAAAGGCCAAGGCCTTCTCATTTGTAATAGTTAGTAGTGGAATTAGAAGCTAGAGAGAGCTAAGAATAGGAGATTAAAGTAGGCTAGCTATGGGAGAGACTTGATCAAATTGTTGCTATAATGCTTCTCAAAGTGATTGATAATTCATTGTTGGCTCTTCATGGTGAATTACTTTATATTGCTTTGAAGTGTTGCATGGTTTCTTCAATCCTCACTTAGATTAGGATTTCATTTTATGTTGAATATAAGTAGCTTAGTTGGATGAAAGAAATTGTGGATGTTTACTTGTATGACTCGAATGAAACTAGGCCACTAGCCTCTATCTGATGGTAAGAGTGACTTGTGTGGTAAGCTAGTGATTGCACTTAACTTCAATTGGTATTAAATCTTTAGTTTGCATCCATTGATGGGATTGAAGAGGAGATATTGATTTGAAAACCATTCAAGTATTCTGTAGAATCTTGCACTAGGTGGGTGGAAGTCGATAAAACCGCATCTAGTAGAGTCCAAGTCCATCCATACATCCTTGCATTCATAGTTAGGAGTAGGAGTAATTGAAGTTAGCAAGTTCAAATTCAAGTTGAGAGTTCAAAAGTTGGAGAATCAAAAAACCATATTTTCATTGCACATTGTGAAGCTAAATCTTTTGAAGTGCAAGTAAGTTGATACAATTTAAAGGAACCCTCAAGTCATTTCATGCTCTTACTTTGCAAGCTTAGCATGATAGATGACCTTATATCAAGAGAGGATTGAATGTTTGGTGTTTCATCCCGAAACACTGAGTGTTTGATTCTGCATGTTGTAGTGGGACAAAATTCACATCAACATGACGGTAGTATAATTTCTTTTCTTTTCTTTTCTTTCTTTGTACATGGAACCTTGGTATCAATGAATTGATTTGCTTGTACATTAGACCTCATCTTGAAGTCCTTGGACACCTCATTATCAATAATGAGTAATTCTCTTAGGCTTATCCATGAAATTTGAACCATTAATGATTAACTACACGTGATGCCACATGTAGTAGGACGTTCAACTTCTTTGATCTCTAATGAACAATGTGCTGAATTGGCTTGCTTGAGAATGCTAAGATGGGATCTCTCTCATGATTTGCAACCGTCATATAGATAGTTTGATCTCTGTCCAAAGTTATGGCACAAAAGACACAATCCTTAGATCTACCCATGCCTTATCTAATGCAAATGTAATTGCCAATTGATTTTACTCCCAATGAATTGGCATGCCATAGAATGCCAAGATGGGATCTCTCTCATGAGTTGTCATATAGATGGTGTGATCTCTCTCCAAAGTTAGGGCACAAAAGACACAATCTTTAGATCTACCCAAGGCTTATCTAAAGCAAATGCAATTGCCAATTGATTCTACTCCCAATATGTGTTGCTAGTTTTTCTTGTTGGTTGCAAATTTGACCCTTTAAAGGCTTTTAAACGTATTTTTTTTGATTCTGTTCTATTTTGTTTTCATGCAAATGAATAAAATCAGGTTTTTTAGGTGTAATACCGTGGGAGGACATTTCATGTGGCCCTAATCCTCCTATTGTTGTATACATATTTTTGGATTTTAACTTTGCATGGCCGTTAACATTATTTTAGAGAATTAATTATATGCTTCCCAAAATAGGAGATGACCCTCAAACATCTTGGGGACATTGGGATGCCCATGAAATTTAAAGAATAGGTGAATGTCCTTGGTACATTTCCTTGTTTCCTTGATTCAATTCCTTTAGGGATCAAAATGCCTTGAGGATGACTGCGAAGGAACAACAAGGGACCTAAGAGAAGTTTTTCCATTGGCCCCCTTTTCCAAACTTTAAAGATGCCCCCTTGTTTCTAGGGGTTTTGAGATAAATTCACTATGAAATTTCATTTGTAGTTCCTTTGTTTTTGAGACACAATGCCATCTCTTTGAGATTGGAGCATAATGTTGATGCAAGCCTTGTGCTTAGAAGATTCGAAGAGTTTAAATACAAGGAGAGTTTAGTAGCTAGTGAGGTTTTAGACATGGCCAACCTAGATAGGTCTTGGATGTAGAGCTAGGTAGGTTGATATCTCGTTGGTGGAGTAAATTTATATATAGTTGAGTAGTGATGATCCTTGCCCCTTTTCTGTATACACCAAAAGATGCAACTTGTGCTTCTAGAGGGTTTGAGACACTTTTAGATGGAAATTTATTCTAGTTCCATTGTTGTTGAGACACAATTTTATCTCTAGCAGAGAAGAGAGACTAGGTGATGCACATAATGCTTTGTACCTCTCAAGGATTCAAGATCTCGAGCACATTTAGAGGCTAGTAGTTGATAAGGTTTTGGAGTTATTGGGGCTTAGATAGGTCTAGTATGTATAGCTACAGTTGGTTAAGGTCTTGTTAGTAGAGTGATCTTATTTAGAGTTAAGCAGTTGATGAGGAGTTGTGGATGGATGCTTATGTAGGATGTGTCTAACAATGATATTGATTGTTGAGTTTGTTGATTGATGCTTGGAACTTGACATAATGTTATGACTCAAATATGATTGTTGTATTTTGTCATTGGCTCATTTGTGATGAGGACTCTTTGATATAGTTATGTTTGTAGTAGCTTTGTATTTGTATTGTCAAATTCAATTCAATTTTTTCATTCAATAGTCCGTACACAGGTGGTTGCTGATCAGAGAGGAGGGCTGATTCCAGCCAATAGGGTGGAACTGTATAAACCAGCCATGACATACTGGTTGCACTTAGATACTTTCGGGATAGGAGGAGGAGGAGAACCCAGGACAAAGAAACCCATACAGGTACACCAACCAGTGCATAGTGAGGGATCAAGCCGGGAGGAGGTTGGCGATGAGGTGGGTGATGATAGTTCAGAAGATGAGGATACCTCCTCAGACTCAGCGGACAAAGAAATCAGATTCGGCCACTTGAAGGGCACACTGAGAGATGTCACCTTTTTACCACAGGGGGAAGGCCCATTGCCAAGAAGTATACCAGAATATGCAGAGATTCAAACTATTGAGAAGGAAGGAGGCCGTACAATTCCGAGTACGGAAGGAGGCCATACCACTCCGAGTACGGAAGGAGTGGACAGCCATTTAGAAGAAGGGAATCCGAGCACTCAAGAAGCAGGAGGCGGACAACAGAGGATCCCTAAATGGGGAGCCACTAGACTCACCTTGCTTGGAGTAGCTAATCTCATTCCAACAGACCAGCAAGCGAGTACTAAGGTCATAGACCTAAGGGGGCAGCAAACAGGTGGACACAAGATTAGAGTCCACACACCCCAAGGGATAGAAGTGGCACACCCAGTGGCCTTTGTGGTACAGGCTATGGAGGACAAAAAAGACATACAGAATGAGGTTGGAGAAGACACCATATTAGAAGAAGCAGATAGACTGTTGGAGGAAGTTGTGATGGCATCGCCACCCTCGCCATCACCACTCTCACCACCACCAAGGGAAACAGAAGGAGAGAACACAATGGGAATATAACACACCATGGCAGGGCAAGGTACAGAAAGGATCTCATTGGAGGATAAAGCAACAAGGTTCCTCAAAGAGTTGCAAGAGATGGAACATACCATGAAGGACATCATTCAGGAAGCTAAGAGTCAGAACATGGAAGTAATAGTCAGAGCCGCAAAATCCTTAGCAATATTCATGAAGAGGGAGTGCCACACAGATTGGGGCCTACTTTACATGAGTGGGTACAAAAAAAATGAAGTAGCTGAAATTTGGGCAGCCCTAGGCATCATAGTGCAGGAACAGGAGCAACCACCCCTCTTGAACACACTTCGAGAAATAGAGGTGGCCTTCAAGAGGACATTCTTGCAGCTACAGGAAGAAAAAGAACTGACTAATCAAATGAAGAAGGATTGGGAAAAGGAAAAAGTCATGAGGGAAACACAATGGAAGACAGAGCGAGCTGGACTAGAAGAGAAGTTAGCAGCAGCTGAAGAGAAGTTAGCAGCAATTGAAGCCAAAAAGATGGATGCGTTACGGGTGCTGCAGGGAGTTCGGGCTAAGCAGAAGGCGGCTGAACGGGATCTCCTACGCTTTCGGGAACAAGCTCCGAGTCCAGGGATGTCTTCACAACCCAACTCTCAAGTCTAATTTTCCTTTTGTACAGTCGTCTGGAAGACGACAATTTTTTTTTTGGGGGATATATGTAGTAGGAAATAAAGTCATTTTGTATTAAGACTTAATTATGGTTGTCAGGAGGGTAGTTAGGAGCAAGGAGGTGCGTCTGTTGGTTTTCCCAACCAACCGACTATTATATATATGTGTTTGGTTTATTGTATGGAGTTGTTGGTTTTTTGGTAATAATAAATAGACTAAACACTTCCTCGCCAATCTGGTATTCTGGTATGGTACTTTGTATCTTTCATTGATATTGGTAGTTAGTTAATTATTGGTAATTGGTTGGATGGTATCTGTGAATGCTTAATGTATCCTTCTGTATGTTATGTATTGTTAACCATTCTACAACATTTATGAGTTATGTTAAATTTTTAATGATGCTTAATGAAAATGAATCCACGAGAGCTTTAGAAAATAGAAATATAAACACACTCACATACAAACTTTCCCTCATGTTTTCCCCAAAATACAAGAAAATTTAGTTGTACAAAAAGAATGATCCATCTTGGAAACCTAAAGAAACTTAGGTGATAGATTATAAATGAAGTTGGGGTGGTAACAACAATTTTAATGAGCTCCCTTCAAAAGTTGTTGAGAAATTTAAGGTCTTTGTCATTATAATGCTCTTTAGAAATGTCCAAATTTATTGCCTTACTACAAAAGGATGTTCCCTCTACCAAATACCACTTCTGCAAGAAATTTAAAAAGACGAATTTATTGGGAAATCCATCTTTTCAGATACTTGTGGACTGTGTAACAATAAAGTAGGTATATTGGTATATTGCAATGCTAGTTGCCGATTCGTTTGCTAATATTTTATCGTGTCCTTTATTTGAGTACTAAATCTATCTTTCTATGAACAAAACATGAACAGCAAGATAGATTTAGTACTCAAATAAAGGACACGATAAAATATTAGCTAACGACTCGGCAACTGGCATTGCAATATACTGATATACCTACTTTATTGTTACACAGTCCTCAAGTATCTGAAAAGATGGATTTCCCAATAAATTCGTCTTTTTAAATTTCTTGCAGAAGTGGTATTTGGTAGAGGGAACATCCTTTTGTAGTAAGGCAATTTATTCTTAAGACTATTCTTGTTATTATAAACATTGTTTTTGTTTCTTAAATGCACTACAGAGGTTCTTGAGAAGTCAAAAGTACACATTGGAAAATTAAAGGAGCTTTATGCACAGCTTGCTGACGTCATCAAGGGATGCCCGGGTCAATATTATAGGTAATAGTAATTGTTTATATGCACACACTATTCTTTAGATTATTCTAATACTTTCCCTAACAGATGCTACTCTTGCTGTCCAGGTATCATGATCACTGGAGAAACCAAACATATAATGTGGTGTTTTTGATTGTTTTTCTGCATTGGTTGGAGACAAGCAATCTGCTATCCTACGTTGAAACACAAAATCTACTTGGATGTAAGTATTCTTTCTTCATTCAAATGGGTTCCTTTATTTTTTTTCATATGATTGTTATGGCAGTCTACAGTAGAATCTCATATAGTTTTTATTCTTTTTTGAGAAGATTATATATTCTTTGTTAATCTAAAACATAAAGTTCTAGAGTACATAGTTAGAAGATAACTATGACCACCCTAGGTATCTGCACGCTCCTGCAAAATGTAAATACAATCTACAAGCATGTTGTGGTGTAATGATTATGGGTACATTCATGTATGAACTGTATTTACCATAGTTATAGGTGATGAGTAACGGAAGAAATATGGGAGATAAGGAGTTTTCCTTTTCCTTTGAAAGGGGGCTCCCTGTGTGATCAGTGTTTTTTCGGTTTTAATAGAAAAATGGAAAGGATGGAATGTTTAAAAGGAGCCCTAGATAGGCTTACACAAGGCATTGCCGTGGATTTGCAAAAATGGATGAAAGAGTGTAGATTAAATGTACAGCAGCAAGAAAGACACAAAGTACTTGAATTTTACAGCATATCTAATTGTTTAGAATCATTAATATGCAAATGCTTGCTATTTACTGATTGTTCAGATTTCTTGTAAAGAATGAAAATTTGCATCCAAATCATGTAAAGAAAATACAGGGAATAATTGCTGGTTAGACATATCAATAGCATACAATTGGTGAAGGACAATATTGACACAAATGTTCAACAATACCATTCTATGAGGAGCAAAATGTTCTTTGCCGCTGAAAATAACTTATTTCTATATTATTTTTTCTTTCAAACTAACCCATTTCATAACAAATCTTTTTATTATAAACTTTTAAAATAGAATTCACTTTCAAGTCATAAAAATTGACTTAAATTACAAAAAAATTCACCTTCAAGCTAACACTTATAACTGCTTAATAACTAATTTTTATTAATAAATTTTTAAAATAAACTTCACTTTTACATTTAAATTTAATGAGTGAAGTGATGGTGTTCAATTTTTACATGGCTTCATGATCAAAATTCTTTTTGCTGAATAACTTAATAATTATCTTTGGAAAATCTTTCTTATTATTTGTAATATCAAGAGGCCTAGTTTTATCCTCTCAAAGATTCAAAGCTAATCATTACAATATCTTGAAAATTTGGTTTTACCTCATCTAGTTCACTCAATCTGTAGTACCTTCAAGTGCAGCTAATAAAAGTTAAAACTATCAACTTCCACTATGCACTTTTGACCTAGAGTTGTGAAATTTTTTCATTTACCTTCAAGAAGACTTGTTCTACAATTAGCAGGTTCCCGTTTGTGGTTGGCATTTCTTCGAGGTCCTTTATCTCATTGTGCCAAATATTCCTTTTTGTTGATGGATTGTAACTTTTTGATGGAGGATTTTGTATCATCTAGGAGTTTGTTTTGCTAGCTGATACAAAAGCACAAGCCTTTGCTGATGCTATCTTTGGTTGATAGCCAAGGATTAATGATTAAAATTCCATCAAAGTCACGTGGGGCATCTTGACCTCATACCTTATTGTTGCTCTTGTCTTTATTTTGTCCTTGATGCCGCAACACTAACCGGCTCCATGTGTATTAATCATGACATTACTTGGAACATGAGACATTTATCTTCAGATATACATGGCAGTGAACAGCTTGTTTTGCATTGATTGCAATTTGATGCATGACTTCTATGATACCATGAGCACTTGACATTGAGATACATTGATTGATGACATACATTTTGCAGTTGACATTTGTTACATATTTGTTGATCATCCTATTTGCAGTAATATGTTTGACAGTAACAGTTGATGATGAAACTTGCATCACACTTGTCCTATTTGTAGTGATCCTGAATTTGCATAAGATTGGATGATGATCAGTTGGTATACAATCTGCTTTTCAAACACGGTCACAGTTCACAAGTATAGTTGATGCCTAAGCTGAATCACATGTTCACCATTCATCATTCCTAATCACTAAGTATGACTTGGTGCTTGAAATTAAAAGGGGGTCATATTTATTTAACTTTGGTTATGGCAAGCCCTTTGATCGGCATCGCCTAAGTATAAAGGATATTGTTTGAGTGTTTACTTGGCACATTTTTTAGCACCAAAGTGATACAAATATTATTGGCATTAAGTTAGGTTTAATGGCATTAATAACAATGCCTTCATTATTAGTATGCTTAAGTGATGCTTTTGATGATTATTGAATACATTTCATTATGTTTTGAGCATATGTTTAGAGCCTGTGCCCGGGCTAGGGCACGACCAAGGCTGTTAGGGCACAACCCAGAACCACTATGACACGGCCTATGGAGATTCTGAGACGGTTTTGCATCTTGGTTTGTGATGATACCATCGATGACAGATCTTGAGCAGTTACAGTTGGAAATCTTGGAGAGTCGGGTGTTTGGACAGTTTGAGATGGAAGAGGAGAAAGTTGTAACGTTTTTCTCTCACAGGTTTCTTTGTTTCTCTTAGCAATTTGTTCTCCATTAGTCTGTGATTTAGTTTGTTATTGCAAAGCAATTTGTTAAGTTCAGGAAATTTGTGTTTATTCTTGTGAAGACTTTCGTATTTGTTAAGGGATTTGTAGATTATCCTAACTGTGAGTCTTATATGTTCTTACTTGTTTAATTTTTGTTATTCAGAGAGCATTTTACTTGTTTGATTTCGCGTGGTAAAGGAGGTCTTAACTGTTTAAGAGGGTTTTTGTATTATCTTTCCTTTCGTTCATCGTAAACCCTGTTGATGTTAATAGCTTTGATCATATAAAACAAATATCATATTAATATTATGAGAATAAATTAAATTATGCATATGCACACACACACTAACATACGTAATAATAATTGGTATTATTATGTATATATATATATAAATATTCATAATTAAAGAAAATTGAAACTAATCTTTTCTCATATTATTAATAGATCAAAATTATATTAATTTATATTCATTGATCAAATAACATGAAATCCAAATTTATTATGGTTGAAATGATATACTAATCGATCTATTAAAATAAGGGATCGATATTGATTATCATATCACCGAATTAGAATCGGTAGACTATATTCGTAAACTTGGCTTCGATATATAAAACCGATTAATATCGGTTTGATTAAACCGATGTGTATTGTCTCTTGTTAAACTGATTAGAACATGTTATGAATCGGTGCGTATTGTTTGGTTACCAAGACCAAGAGACATTATGGGGAGAGATGTCGATAGAGAGACATATCTATCAACATGGCTCCCACGTATATATACCATTCTTACAAATCGAATGAAGGCAAGCATATACAACATTGAATGCAAGTCTTCTCATCAGCAAGAAATTCAGAGATAAGTCTATCATCATTTTATCTTGTGATATTTCATATTCTTATAGTACATAAATACTTGAGATATCATCTGTAAATTCCAGTCTTTTATTTGCTACATACTTGAAAAGAAAAGACATATATTAGTAAACATTTAAAATAAAATTGCATTCATTTCCATTTTGCTATAAATCTAATATCTTTAACATTGTAGTTGAAAAGAAAAGACATATATTAGTAAAACATTTAAAACAAAATTGCATTCATTTCCATTTTGCTATAAATCTAATATCTTTAACATTGTATCAGAGATAAGTTAAGGAAGATCCGACTGGATTGCAGATAGCAATTTGATTAAAACTATAAACTTTGTAAAATCACATTCCTCTCTACATAATGGCAAGTGGAGTGAGATTCGAGGATCGTCTTGAGGGAGCTTCTAACTTTGTTTCATGGAAATTTAGAATCATGCTTACCTTAAGAGAAAATGAACTAGACTCGTATGTAAGGGAAAACATACCAGAAGCAAATGACAATGATGAGGAAATTCAATGGAATAAAAGCTATGGAAAAGCTATGAAAATCATAGTGGATGCAATTAGGGATCACTTAGTTCCAATTATCTCTAAATACGATACTGCATACCACATGTTTAAAGCCATAGCAAACATGTATGAAACAAACAACACTAGTAGAGCACTCACCTTGAACAATCAACTTCATCAAATGAATAAAGGAAAAACTATTACATCCTACTTCATGAGGATAACTGAAGTAAGGGACCAATTGTCCACCATAGGGCATGAAATAGACAACAAAGAAGTTGCAATGATAGCTCTAAATGGTCTACCAAAATCTTGGGAGTCCTTTATACAAGGAATAAGTGCTTGTTCCAAATTCCCAAAATTTGATAGACTAAAAATGGACTGTATTCAAGAAGAATCAAGGCTAATCACTAGAGGAATAAATTCAGACTCAACAAATGAGGACATCCGTGTATTATACTCCAAATCCCACAAGAAGGGGAAGAAGAGAAACTTCAAAAGAAAGAATGAGAAGGGTTCAAATGGGAAAGGGTCCTCCAAAAGGAGAAGAGACTTCACAAGTGCAATGCTTTAGATGTGATCAATATGGACATTATGCCCATAAGTGTCCAGACAGACTAAAACAACAAGCTACCTTCGCTAAAGTTGGAAAGACTAGCCTAGAAGAATACTCTGAGAAGTATGTGTTCTATTCAGCCTTGTCAAGTCAAACATCCAACAACCCTAATACTTGGGTGATTGATAGTGGGGCATCCCGTCATATCACAGGATACAAAGATCACCTAGATTCTCTTGAAGAAAATTCTGAGGAGGAGGTGACTATCGGAGATGACACCAACTACCCTGTTAAAGGGGTTGGAACCTATACCATAAATCTAAAGTCAAGCATATCACTTCAGCCCATTGGGGTTCTGTTCGTACCAGGAATAAAGAGGAACCTTGTGTCTATCTCAACACTTGAAGATAAAGGATACAAAATAACGTCCATGGAATGAAAGGTTTTGGCATGGTCAAAGAACTCCACCATCAAGAAGGCTCTATCCGTAGGAGTGAGGCATGGATCACTCTACAAGTTAAGCATCGCCCCTTCTCAAGCTCTTGTTCATGAAAGTTCAAGCTCAAATGAGGTTTGGCACAGAAGATTAGGACACCTTCACGTCCGAGCTCTACCCTCCATAAAGAAGATAGTGAATGGTATGCCTAAGTTAAATTACAACCATGAAGGAACCTGCAAGGGCGGTGTCCTAGGTAAGAATACTAAAGGAACTTTTCATAATAGTTCTAGCAAAAGCAATAATGTATTAGAACTCATTCATTCAGATTTATGTGGACCCATGTCTATACCCTCTATGGGGGGGTTTTTGTAATATGTAATATTTGTCGATGACTTCTCCCGAAAGACTTGGATTTATTTTCTAAAAAATAGAGTCTGAAGAAATCCTTTTGAGATTTAAGGAATTTAAGGCTCTTGCAGAAAACTTGTCGGGGGAGAATGTCAAAACACTTAGAACAAACAATGGGGGGAATATACTTTTGATGTATTTAAAGAGTTTTGTGTAATGCCGGGATTAAGAGGGAGTGCACGGTACCTTACATTCCTCAACAAAACGGAGTAGCCAAAAGAAAGAATAGGACTATAGTAGAGACTGCCAGAGCCATGATGTTTGATCAAAACATGGAAACCTCATTTTGGGCTGAAGCCTCTCAAACAACCGTCTGCATCCAAAATAGATGCCCTCACTCACTCCTAGACAACAAAACTCTAGAAGAAGTCTTCACAAGTATAAAACCTGACATCAGCCACTTAAGAATCTTTGGTTGTCTTGTATACATCCATGTGCCTAAAGAAAAGAGGACCAAACTAGAACCTTCCAGAAAGAAGGGAATATTTATGGGATATAGTGAAACCTCTAAGGCTTATAGAATCTACATTCCTGGTCAAAAGCACATTGAACTTAGCAGAGATGTAACATTTGAAGAAGACATTGCTTTCAAAAGATCTATAAGCTCCCTTGAGTTAGAAAATCAAGACCCTCCTAAAACCATGGAAGAGGATCCTGCTCTTGAGGTTTAGAGGGAGACTTCACCTGAAGGAGTAAATGATGATCACATCACTCCATTAGAAGAACCCATCAATACAAACCGAAAGAGACCTCTTTGGGCCACAAAAGTAACACAAGAAGCCGAAAACTTTGCAGCCCCAAAAGGAACTTTTTGAGTTAGAAAATCAAGACCCTCCTAAAACCATGGAAGAGGATCCTGCTCTTGAGGTTCAGAGGGAGACTTCACCTAAAGGAGTAAATGATGATCACATCACTCCATTAGAAGAACCCATTAATACAAACCGAAAGAGACCTCTTTGGGCCACAAAAGTAACACAAGAAGCCGAAAACTTTGCAGCCCCAAAAGGAACTTTTTGAGAAAGCAAAAGGCCTCACAGATTTTCTAACTATGTGGCATTAATGAGTGAGATCATAAATGCAGAACCTGCAAGTGTTGAAGAAGCCCTAAAACATGTGTGGAAAGATGCCATGACTGAAGAGTATCAATCCATCATTAGGAATGATGTCTGGGAAATTGTGCCTAGACCTAAAAACAAGTCAGTAGTATCATCCAAATGGCTATTCAAGATAAAACATGCAACAGATGGCAGTATTGAGAAATACAAATCCAGATTTGTAGCCAGAGGGTTCCTACAGAAAGAAGGCATTGACTATGAAGAAACCTTTGCACCTGTTGCATGATATACATCCGTCAGAGCCATTATAGCCATTGCCGCATCAAAGGGGTGGAAATTCACCAAATGGATGTAAAGACAATTTTTTTGAATGGAACTATTAAAGAGGAAGTATATCTTGAACAGCCAGAAGGATTCATCATTCACAATACAAAATCTCATGTTTGTAGGCTAAAGAAAGCATTGTATGGTCTAAAACAAGCTTCCTGAGCTTGGTATGAAAGAGTTGATCACTACCTCTTGGGATTAGGTTTCTCCAAAAATGATGCAGATCCTAACCTTTACTTCAAGGTAACAAATGGTGACATAGTAATTCTTGTATTATATGTTGATGACTTACTAATCATAGGAGAGGATCACTTAATCACCCAATGTAAGAAAGATTTAGCCCCAGAGTTTGAAATGAAGGACTTGGAACCCTTCACTATTTTCTTGGTCTAAAAGTCTGGCAGCATGCAAATTACATCACTCTGAGTCAAGGAAAGTATATAGTTGATATTCTGAAGAGGCTTGGAATGTTGGAATGTAGACCAATGTCCACACCTATGGAAGCAAACTTGCATAAATTGAAGGAAGCTGCTGTGAACTCAGAATTTGCAAATCCTACACTATACAAACAGATTATTGGATCTCTAATGTACTTGGTCAACACCAGACCTGATATTTGTTATGTTGTGAATGCACTTAGTCAGTTCATGTGTGAACCGAAAGAGATACACCTTGTTGCAGCAAAACATATCTTGAAGTATCTTCAAGGAACCATTGGATATGGTCTCAAATATGACCAAGTAAAACTTGATCTTCATGGTTACATAGATTTAGATTGGGCTGGAAGTGTGGTGGACAGAAAAAGCACATCAGGATGTTACTTCAGCTTAGGATCAATAATGATCTCTTGGATCAGCAGAAAGCAATCATCTGTTGCGCAAAGCTCTACTAAAGTAGAATACATTGCTGCCTCCATGAGTGTAAGAGAAGTTGTGTGGCTTAGAAAGCTTCTGGTAGGACTGTTTGGATAGTCCTTGGAACCCACTATCATACATTGTGACAATCAGAGTTGTATCAAGCTCTTCGTGAATCCAATATTCCACGACAAATCCAAGCATATTGAGATTCCTTATCACTATGTTAGAGACATGGTAGAAAGGAATGTGATTCAGTTGAAGTATATTAGTACAGGTGATCAAACCGCTGACATCCTCACCAAACCCCTCTCCAAAACAAAAGTTGAACACTTTCGAGATAAACTTGGTATGGTTGACAATGTAATTTGAGATTGAGTCTAAATTATATTTCTATTTGTACTAATATATAAAGATGTTTAATGTGTAAACTCTTTTGGTTGTCATGTGTGTGACTCCATGACCTAATGGGCCCCTCTTGTGTACATTGAAGAAAGGTGACGACTTTTCTACAATATACACTTGTAACAGATTGATGTTGTAAGGTGACGACTTTGCTACATCTCCATCATGATGGATATCATGCGACGTGATATCCGTGGACATGTCATGATGGTTAGGATCTCTTAAATATCATGGTAGATATCATCAAATACACCATAGATGAGTTAGAGATCTTCATGGTGGATATTATGTGATGTAATATCCGTGGACATGCCATGATTCAGTATCCATTTGGTAGACATCATGAGACGTGATGTCAGTGCACATACCATGGATATTTGTGAGATGTGGTGAATATCATGTGACTTGATATTCATGCTCATACCATATCTCCTGATATTATGTTGAGGTGAACGTTGAGGTGATATCTTCTCTATTTCAAAATTAATGGATTTATTGTGATAAATTTTATCTTCCCTAGCTAAGAGGGAGTGTTGATGTTTATAGCTTTGATCAAATAAAACAAATATCATATTAATATTATGAGAATAGATTAAATACACTAACTAACAAGTGCTAGGTACTGAGCAGAATTGAAGTATGTACCTCCTAGTTAAGTTTGAGCTGGTGAAGATCTGGTTGTGAGAGTTGAGAGGAACTTAGAGCAATTTTCTGCTATAATTTGCTTGAATGCTTTCAGGTTGTAGAGACCTTTGCTGGTGATAGCCAAAGAAGACAATTGAGAGAAAGGTCATTTCATCCCATATATATAGTTTACAGGTTCTTAAGAAAGTCCATTTACTTGCGATACTTTTTGGAAATTTCATGCTCAGGGGAACTTCAAAATTGGCAAATTAGCTGAGTAACAAATATGAGTCAAAATTTGGGTTGCCGAATTTTGCCTTAGTTTGAGCTTCAAAACCATGGTATGTGGATGTCAGAATTATGAATGACTCACAGTGAATGACATGCAAAGCTATAAGTATTACAAATTATAAGTCCTTCCAAATAGTGTATATGTCAGTTCAAAAGTCAAAAGAAAAGGTTTCCATTGTTTTAAAAGTGCTTGTTACATTTTATGGTTTTAGCTTGAGATTTTGCTATTAAATGCTCACTCATCCCATTCCTTTTGAGATTTTAGTCATTTTTGCAAAATGCAGCTTGTGTTGCATTTAGATTTATTTGATTGAGAATGTAGGTTTTGTGCAGTGACTTGTACCATGCTTAGTCACCTTTGGAATTTTTATCCTGCTTGTGCTGCATTTAGATTTGTTTGACCATTATGAGTTTTAATGCAGTGAACTCAGAGGAATTTGGCATTGACATTGAAGATTATCTCATTGGTGAGTTAGCATCAATTTTTACCCACCATCTTAGTTACATTGATATTTTATTGTGTTAATGCTAGAATTGGTGCTTGCTGTAGCTATTTTTAGCTGCAAATTCACAACTAATTATGGATTACTGAGACTCTATCTTTTATTGGTGCTACAGGTTTGTGCAGCATGTCCAATGAGCTGGTAATTATACTCAAAGCTTTATTTGTTGTTAACAGCTATCAGATTTGGTTGTGGGCTTTGGAATAGTTCTCCATAAATAATTTTTTCTTTTAATGCATGTAAGAAACTGCAAGGAACACATTGAGTATTATGCAAATAGAGAGCACAGACAGTTTGGGAAAATGGCTTGAAGCATGTTGGAGTTGAATGATTATGCTGACAAAGCCATTAGGGTACCGTTTCTCAAATTTTTTATAAGGACATTTATTACAGATCTTCATGTCACTCAACATGATTTGCCAATGCCTAAGTTATTTTGAAGGGATAATATTCAATTTCTGGAACTAAAACCAAATATTGCAATAGTACTTTGAATTACAAGAATGTAATATAGTCCATACTATTGAAATGTTGAAATTTTCTCATGGTCAGCAATTGAAACTTTGACTGTATAAAATTAAAGATTTAGGATAGACATCAGCTTTTTCAGAACCATCCCTCCATTTATGTTGCTTATTTGAAATTTGCTTGAATAATTTGCTGGTGCAATTGTTTGAGTTTCATTATAAATACGTATCTGTAGGAGCATGTCACGATTATACTCTCTCTTTCTCTCCCTCCCTCTCTCTCTGAAGTAGAGGCAGAGCAATTGAAATTAGGGGTCAGGTCAGCAATCCTGTTTTGAGCCAAGATGCAAAAACCTATATATTGTGGAACATTTGAAAGCACGAATGGGGTGTTTTTGCTTACTGCCATGTTTAATTATCTCTTCTAATAAAGTGTTTCTCCAAGATTTGGGGGTGGGGTATGTGGTGGTAGAAGGTCTTGGAGATGGATTTTTTCCCGGGTTTTGATTAAGGCTATCATAATTATCCATAAAAGTTAATATATGAATTTGAAAATGTAAATAAAGTAAATTAAGTTATTAACTTAAATAAAGTGAATGAAGTTGAAATTTTGAAAAGTAAGTTCAAATTGCTGGATTTGCAATGACAATCCAGTGATTTGCATATGTTGGCTCATTTATCTTGCATTTAATCAAACAAATGTAGATTTTAGAGATTTTCCTTCTCATTTATTTATATACATTATTACAAAGCATGAAAGGGATATAAAGTAAGCAATATAAAGTAAGCATGAAAGGGATATAAAGTAAGCATTAGGAAGAAACAAAATGACGAAAGGCGGGAGCTTGAGCTGAAGTAGGAGCGTACCTAGGGCTTTTGAGATAGGGGAAGGAGGTGGAGATGAGGATGCAGATGGTGATGAAGATGTCCATAATGCATTTGTTTGGGGTTTGGAGGTGGTTTGGCTGGGTGCATTGGTGAAGCTTGGATTTGGCCGCTTTTTGCTCATCTTCTTTGTGCGTGTAGGGCAGCCTTTACTCCCTGCCATGGTTCTTCCCGGTGTTACCACTGCGGGGGCCTTTGTGGGCTCTCACTGCTCGTTTTTGGAGGGTGTTGGTGGAGGTTGTTTCTCTCTATACCCCTGTGTTGGTTTTCTATCAAGAGGGCGTCTTTGCATTCTCCGTTGAGGGTTGGTGGGTTGATATGGGCCGGTTTTGCTTTTCCCTGTTTGGGCGTCCTCCATTTGTTTGGCTGCATTTGGTGGAAGCTTTTTTTTCGTGCTCTGTGGTTGTTCTTTTAAGGAGGGTCGTTGTCCCTTCGGTCACAACTTTTTAGTGTTGTTCTGCTCCTTGTGTTCTGGGTAATGGTGCATATGCTGTTAGGAGGAGATCGTGTGTTGGATCTGGCCTTGATGGTCTCGTGGCTTTGGCTTTTCTTCTGGCTCTTTGTTCTTTGACCTACGATTGTTGGAGCATAAGTACTTTTAGTCCTTTCGGTGTTGATGCAGAGGACTTTGTGGTGTTTTTCTTTGTTTTGGGGAGGCTTCTCTTTTGGGGTATTTTGGTTCCTAGTTTTAGAGTTGTAAGGGATGGGAGGGGTTGATTTTATTAAGAGGGAGAGCTTTATTGTTTGTGACCCCTGCTGTTCCTCTTCTCTTTGTTGCGTTTCCATGACCCTTTGGTTGTCTCTTCTTTGTGCAGGTCTTTGGTGCCCCCTAGCTTCAGAGGTGTTGGTGGTTGTTGCATGTGCGCATTTTCAGAGTTTGAGCTTTATTGTGCTTGTGCCCTTCTCGTACCTCTCTCTTTGCTGGGCTTCTTCTGCCTTGTTGTTGTGCTTAGATGCAGGTGGTAGTTGGTTCTTGGTTGTAGCGTTGTTGAAGGTGGTTGGATGTGTTTTTCGGGGATGTGTTTTGTTGTGCTTGCTTCTTTCTTCTTTCTTTATCTGAACTGGGTATCTTCCCCCCTGTGGAGGTGTGCTGCTTTGTCGGGGAGCATTTGTTTTTGGTTTTTTGATCTCCTGATTGCATAGTCAGTGGAGTTATTTGGGTCTAATTTTCTTGAGAGGAAGAGCTTTGACGATTCATACCTTTTGTATTCCTCCTTCTGTGGTGGGTTTCCTGCACCTTGATGCTTGTGGTTGTTGGAGTAGGTTTGGTTTGGTTCTTGGCTGAAGTGTTGTTGGGTGTGGTTGGGGGGTGAGCGTTTTAAGATGATGGACTTTGATGTGCTTGTCCCTTTTCTTCATCCTCTCTTTGTTGGGTCCCTTCTACCCTGCTGCTTTTCTTTTTGACAGGTGCTTGGCTATTGGTTGTAGGTTGTAGGTTGTGGAAGGTGGTGGGTGTTTTCAGAGGATGGGCTTTATTGTGCTCATTGCCTTTCCCCTCCCCTCTCTGTTCTAGGCGTTCTTTGCCTTGTCGGCTCTTTCTGTTGCTGGTGGCAGATGGTTTTTGGTGGCAGTGGTTGTGGTGGAGTTGGGGTGTGAGTGTTTTAAGTGGTTGAGTGTTGATGTACTCTCTTCCTCTCCCCCCCTTTTGTTGCATTGGGCTCCTACTACTATGTTGGTGCTTTCTGTCATGGCTACGTTTCCTATTGAGGTGGAGGGAATTCCTCTAGAAGGTGGAGTTCTGTGTGGCTAAGAAAAAGTGTTTGCTCCTTGGTTTGCCTTCTCTTGTCTTTCCTATTGAGGTGGCACTGACTTTTATTGTGGTGGAGTGCAGTGTTGCAGGTGGAGGTTGTATTGGGAGCAAGTGTTCTTTGTGGAAGGTTGGAGGAACCTTTCAAAACCCATTGTTTGTTTCTCTTATTAAAGGCTATGGGAGCCTTGTTAAAACTCGTGTACTCTTAGGTTATGGGTGCCTGGTAAAACCCATGGTTTATTGTTATTAAGATTAAGGGAGCCTTTGAAAACCCTGTTTTTTGAGTGGAAAGGCTTTGGCCTGTTGATATTTCAGACTGTGCTTTGTATGATGATTTCATTCTAGGCTGCTGTTATTGTGCTGTTGATTAGCTGCTGGTCTGAAAATGTTATACATTTTGCAGCTGTTTGTTTATGTTGGGTTCCAGACCCCTCTCAAAATCTGTTTGTAAAAGGGTTTCAGGGTCCCTTCAAAACCAGTTTTCCCCTAATCAAAAACAAAATGAGACAAATAGTTTATCTCCCATGCAACCATATGTTAGGATGATGGTAGGAATTTGTAGCAACTAGCTTGCTATCCACAAGCTCAATAACATGCTCAAAACCATGATGTTGAGGTAGGCCATATCGTAATCTGAAAACACCACAATGCATGCTTGTCCAACATGATATCCAACTTGTCTTGTATCAGTGAACCTATCTGAAATGAAACAATGCATTGCCCACTCGGCCTGTGAATGCTGAAAAACTCTATTCATCCTTCTAGCCGAAATGACTATAGGAGCATCTGAAGATGAGCCTCGTAATACCACATTCCAACCACCTATTGTGATAATTACATAGTCTTAATGGACTTATAGAATGTAGTTGAACACCCAACACAACATTGGTCTCATCAATGTCGACCACAAAAAAGTCATTAAGGTTGGAATTACCCAAAGTCATCAACTCTAGAACACAATGAACTAAATGCAACATCATGCCACTCCTTGTTTGCATTCGGAAGCCATCATGCTCCTCAACTTGCAAGCTAGGTTTCTTTACATAGGATGAATCAATAAAGTTGTGAGTAGCCCCACTATCAATGAAAACAATGAGTTGTTGTCCTTGCATAATGCTCCATACTCTAAAGGTGTTGTAATGAGGGGTGCCAATGATTTTAGCAATGACACCATCTATTTGTGCCAAATCATCTTGATACCCATCTGTACTTGTCTCTGCATCTATCTGCTCATGCTTTTCATCAAGAACCTGTATCACATCCACCTCATCATAACTAGGACCCTCAAAGATCTCAATCCAATGGGCCTTGCCCCCTCTTCTACTCTAATGTCTAGGTGACCAAGGGTCACGACAGATGAAGCAAAGTCTCTTTTGTCTGAAGCGATGTTACCTGAATATGCGTTTCCACCCTAAATGCTCCCATTTCGGAAACGGAAACGGTTTCATGGACGGGGGGACAGCCAGAAACGTTTCCAGCCATCTCTGACAAAGCAATATTTTCGGAAACTGTTCCGAAAATGGTCAACGGCTGTTTTGGAAATTGTTGACTGTCCCCTAGATGGCTGAGGATGGCCAAGCTGTCCCCCATGTGTCCCAGGGACAGACGGCCTTTTCCGGCGGCTGTAGCTTTATTTCATAACATTTTGAAAATATATTTGCAATTTTTTTGAAACTTTCAGAGATAAAATAACAATAATAGCATCAACCCAAGAACAGGTTTTCTTAACTTTCAGACTACTGAAACTTATGGCAGATTACAGACTACTGAAACTAATGATCACAGAGGGCATTGTATGTTTGCACGGATAGTTTCAGATTTTGATGTTTAAGTTTGTATGCAGAGTTCCAATTTGTAAATTGATAAGTAGAAACACTTTGGTTACATTTCAGAAAATGAAATAACACTTCAACATCCAGATATATGCAAAGATTTAATATGAGCAGGACAAAAACTTTTATTCGCTGAACTGTGTATTAACATACAAAGAATAAGGTCTATAGGCTTCAACTTAATCTGTTCAGCTTCCTTAATGAGTCATTAGTAGCAATTTTCTCTACTCTAAAGGCCATGTTCAGCATCCTATTAGTTTGTAATGCCTTCAAACCATACAGCCAAGGTTGGAATTTCAGATTTCCACACAAGCACACGCACACGCACACATAGCCGTCCCCTGCTCTGGGAAAAAAAATGTCCTGAAAATTTGTTTCCCTGTCCCAGAAACTCGGGGTAACATAGGTCTTAAGGCATCCCTCAAATCATGAGGTGTAACATCAATTGGCCTAGAGTACTCACTAGTTGGCCTAGTAAACTCTGGTTTCTTATCCTGAAGCTCTGTGCAAAACTCTGCGATAAGGATCCTTTTGGAAACTTGATAGGAAATATGGCGTGTGGTGTGGATAGTTCCATGTTCCTTTCACTCTTAATACTGTCTGGCAAAGATGGTGGATCAAAAGCTCTAACCCATATTCAAAGAGGTTCTGAAAAATCCTCTGTAAACCAAGAAGTAAACCATCTCTCACTCACAATTGAAACCATTACTAAGAACAGTAGGAACTCTGAAATGTATACATCAAGTGTATAAACTTGTGTCAATTGAGCCAATTCTCTAGAGTGTGCCTTTGAGTCCTTGCGGATCAATGTAGCGCAAAACTGATCATAAGAAACTATTGCACCATGACCTTGTGTCACTAAAACATGATACCGTCACTTGTGCTGCTCCTTCAATGTGAAGGCTAGCAAACTTGATGGCCTTAGTCTCCTCCATCTGATTCAGGCGAGGTAAGTGTCCAACTTCTGAATCCAAGCTCTTGCTGTACCCTTGGATGATTGCTCAAAGCTCAGCAAAGATGGACAACCCAACCATTTATGTATCCCATAATTCTGCTTCCCTTGATTCGTTTGATTGGGCTTTGGCTTTGTATGTTTGATTACATCAAAATAATCTCTAAAAGCGATAGCTGATTGAAAATCTGTCCCCAAAACTTGATACTTAGGCAAAATATCAACAGCCTCATTGTTCTCCATGGGTTTCTTCTATATAGGCTTGTACTCTTTAAGAAAGTAAGCATGAGAGATCTAGATTGTGATGAACCCGAAGGTTTGCTAGTAGAATTTTCATTGTTTTAAGCAGCTTTGATACTTTCCTCTCTCCACGTGCACCATATCTCTTCCATTTGTTGTGTTGTGAGCCAATTGACTCAAATAAAGATTGGTGTTTTGTAAGTTTTTGAGCATTTCTGCAGACATTTGTTTGCCTCATCTTCATCCGCTGTATGTGGTTGATCACTGTTATCTATTACTCCCTTCTTTTTTCCAATGTTTTGACCACCCTTTCTACGCATACAACCAACCCAGACAAGCTGCCAAGACTCGAAACTCTGATACCACTGCATTATCCCCAAATATGGATAATGGTAAACCACAATATCTCCAAAAATATGCAACAGAAAATTCTGAATATTTATTTGCAAATGTATAAACCTTCAACAAGCTCAAATCTATACTTATAATATTTTTCTGTAAATTTATAGAAGTTTCTGAATATCAAAATGTTGGAAAACACACACTAGAACTGCCCAAAAATTTCAGAAACAGCTTACATTATTTTTTTGAGATGAATGTAACCAGCAGTGTACAGGTTAATGCCCAAATACCTCAGAAAATGCCTCAAATCATGAGGTGTAGCATCAATTGGCCTAGAAAACTCATTAGTTGGCCTAGTAAACTCTGGTTTCTTATCCTTCCTCTGTGGAAAACTCTGCGATAAGGATCCTTGTGGAAACTTGCTAGGAAATATGGCCTGTGGTGTGGATAGCTCCATGTTCCTTTCATTCTTAATACTGTCTGGCAAATATGGTGGATCAAAAGCTCTAACCCAAATTCTAAGAGGTTCTGAAAAACCCTCTGTAAACCAAGAAGTAAACCATCTCTCACTCACAATTGAAACCATTACTAACAACAGTTGGAACTCTGAAATGTATGCATCAAGTGTCTCAACTTGTGTCAATTGGGCCAATTCTCTAGAGTGTGCCTTTGAGTCCTTGCGGATCAATGTAGTACAAAACTGATCATAAGAAACTATTGTACCATGACCTTGTGTCACTAAACCATGATACCGTCAGTTGTGCTGCTCCTTCAATGTGAAGGGTAGCAGACTTGATGGCCTTAGTCTCCTCCATCTGATTCAGGCGAGTTAAGTGTCTAATTTCTGAATCCAAGCTCTAGCTGTACCCTTGGATGATCCCTCAAAGCTCAGCAAAGATGGACAACCCAAATATTTATGTATCCCATAATTCTGCTTCCCTTGATTCGTTTGATTGGGCTTTGGCTTTGTGTGTTTGATGACATCAGAATAATCTCTAAAAGCAATAGCTGATTGAAAATCTGTCCCCAAAACTTGATACTTAGCCAAAATATCAACAGCCTCATTCTTCTCCATGAGTTTCTTCTATATAGGCTTGTCCTCTTTAAGAAAGTAAGCATGAAAGATCTAGATTTGTGATGAAGCTGAAGGTTTGCTAGTAGAATTTTCATTGTTTTCAGCAGCTTTGCTGCTTTCCTCTCTACATGTGCACCATATCTCTTCTATTTGTTGTGTTGTGAGCCAATTGACTCAAATAAAGATTGGTGTTTTGTAACTATTTGAGCATTTCTGCAGACATTTGTTTGGCTGATCTTCACCCGTTGTATGTGGTTGATTACTGTTATCGATTACTCCCTCCTTTGCAATATTATGACCACCGTTTCTACGTATACAACCAACCCAGACAAGCTGCCAAGACTTGAAACTCTGATACCACTGCAGTATCCCCAAATTTGGATAATGGTAAAACCGCAATATCTCCAAAAATATGTAACAGAAAATTCTGAATATTTATTTGCAAATGTATAAACCTTCAACAAGCTCAAATCTATACTTATAATATTTTTCTGTGAATTTATGGAATTTTCTGAATATTAAAATGTTGCAAAACACATACTAGAACTGCCCAAAAATTTCAGAAACAGCTTACATTATTATTTTTAGGTGAATGTAACCAGTAGTGTACAGGTTAATGCCCAAATGCCTCAAATCATGAGGTGTAACATCAATTGGCCTAGAAAACTCACTAGTTGGCCTAGTAAATTCTGGTATCTTATCCTTCCTCTGTGGAAAATTCTGCGATAAGGATCGTTGTGGAAATTTGCTAGGGCATATGGCCTGTAGTGTGGATAGCTCCATGTTCCTTTCACTCTTAATACTGTCTGGCAAAGATGGTGGATCAAAAGCTCTAACCCAAATTCTAAGAGGTTCTGAAATACCCTCTGTAAACCAAGAAGTAAACCATCTCTCACTCACAATTGAAACCATTTCTAACAACAGTTGGAACTCTGAAATTGGAACTCTGAAATGTATGCATCAAGTGTCTCAACTTGTGTCAATTGAGCCAATTCTCTGGAGTGTGCCTTTGAGTCCTTGCGGATCAATGTAGCGCAAATCTGATCATAAGAAACTATTGCACCATGACCTTGTGTGTAATGTCCCCACTTTAGCCATCACCAGATTGAGTTGTAGTTAGCCTATGTCTGCATGGTCCCGGAGGCTAACATGGATTGCAAAGGGATCCTGAGATGTTTTGGCCTAGTCCTTTCCAGTTTGGGCCAAATCGGAGTTGAATTGTGGTTTCGTTGGAGTAGTTACTATTTTTAGTAAGTCAACAGGGCATGGGCGATGTCAGATTTAGTGATTAGATTTGATGCTCCTCGATGAGAGCTTTCCAACGAGCTATCACTCGTATTATTCCGAATCCAATTACTATTTTATTTTAATGCCCGAAGTTTATTAAAGTGACATTTAAATTAAAAGTTAAACTAATAGAGTGTTACTTTAGTATTATTATATTTTAAAACACTTTATCCCACATTGCTTGTGAAAAGTGGGTTGACCCTATGAGGAGGAAATAAAAAGAGAGCTTGTGGCCATTGTTGGGCATGCTGGAGAAGAAGAAGAATTGATACGTTTGCAGTTTACAGCTTGTATTGGGCAATTGGGGACGATTTCCTCATTTGTATCACTCTAGACATCAATCCCTGGGATTGGTCTTTGGAGTCTTTGTTCTAGCTTCATTAATCAGGCAGATTGGAGGCATTTCCAGCTACAGGCGGGGTTGGTGTTTTGTTCATATCTTCTTCACTATTTGTTTGATGCCTATACCACTTTGAGGGAATGGTTTTATGAAGGTATTGGATTGTTTCAAAGACAAAATACTGTAGCAGCACTGTTCACGCGACACTATTCACGCGGGTACTATTCACGCTACACTATTCATGTGGCACTATTCACGCGGCACTATTCATATCACTGTAGCAGCAGGTCTATAACATTTGCTGGAGCATTTTGTCAATAATATTGGAGCAATTAGTGAGTTGATAATCTGCCATTCATTTGATTTTATTAAATT
>MU224923.1:648591-658683 GCA_018584345.1 Thuja plicata
TTTGTTTGTGTTGAGTGATTTTCAATTTCATGCGAACAAACAATATAAACGTCTCATTTCCGAAGTCATAAGGGTTAAATTAGTAAATGGAGGAATAAAGAGTTGGATGCAAACTGTTTGACAAAATTCCTATCAGCAGTTGTTTAGTTTTTTGGGCATTTAAGGGTGTCCATTACATTGTGTCTCTAAACCATGATACCGTCACTTGTGCTGGTTCTTCAATGTGAAGGGTCGCAAACTTGATGGCCTTAGTCTCCTCCATCTGATTCTGGTGAGGTAAGTGTCCAATTTCTGAATCCAAGCTCTAGCTGTACCCTTGGATGATCCCTCAAAGCTGAGAAAAGATGGACAACCCAACCATTTATGCATCCCATAATTCTGCTTCCCTTGATTCGTTTGATTGGGCTTTGGCTGTGTGTTTGATGACATCAAAATAATCTCTAAAAGCGATAGCTGATTGAAAATCTGTCCCCAAAACTTGATACTTAGCCAAAATATCAACAGCCTCATTGTTCTCCATGGGTTTCTTCTATATAGGCTTTTCCTCTTTAAGATAGTAATCATGAAAGATCTAGATTGTGATGAACCCGAAGGTTTGCTAGTAGAATTTTCATTGTTTTCAGCAGCTTTGCTACTTTCCTCTTTCCACGTGCACCATATCACTTCGATTTGTTGTGTTGTGAGCCAATTGACTCAAATAAACATTGGTGTTTTGTAACTATTTGAGCATTTCTGCAGACATTTGTTTGCCTCATCTTCACCCGCTGTATGTGGTTGATCACTGTTATCTATTACTCCCTTCTTTTTTCCAATGTTATGACCACCCTTTCTACGCATACAACCAGTCCAGACAAGCTGCCATGACTCGAAACTCTGATACTACTGCAGTATCCCCAAATATGGATAATGGTAAAACCACAATATCTCCAAAAATATGCAACAAAAAATTTGGAATATTTATTTGCAAATGTATAAACCTTCAACAAGCTCAAATCTATACTTATAGTATTTTTCTTTGAATTTAAAGAAGTTTCTGAATATCAAAATGTTGCAAAACACACACTAGAACTGCCCAAAAATTTCCGAAACAGCTTACAATATTTTTTTGAGATAAATCTAACCAGCAGTGTACAGGTTAGTGCCCAAATGCCTCAGAAAATGCCTCAATTCATGAGGTGTAACATCAATTGGCCTAGAAAACTCACTAGTTGGCCTAGTAAACTCTGTTTCTTATCCTGAAGCTCTGTGCAAAACTCTGTGATAAGGATCCTTTTGGAAACTTGCTAGGAAATATGGCCTGTGGTGTGGATAGCTCCATGTTCCTTTCACTCTTAATATTGTCTGGCAAAGATGGTGGATCAAAAGCTCTAACCCAAATTCTAAGAGGTTCTGAAAAACCCTCTGTAAACCAGGAAGTAAACCTTCTCTCACTCACAATTGAAACCATTACTAAGAACAGTTGGAACTCTGAAATGTATGCATCAAGTGTCTCAACTTGTGTCAATTGAGCCAATTCTCTAGAGTGTGCCTTTGAGTCCTTGCGGATCAATGTAGCGCAAAACTGATCATAGGCAACTATTGCACCGTGACCTTGTGTCACTAAACCATGATACCGTCAGTTGTGCTGCTCCTTCAATGTGAAGGGTAGCAAACTTGATGGCCTTAGTCTCCTCCATCTGATTCAGGCGAGGTAAGTGTCCAATTTCTGAATCCCTCAAAGCTCAGCAAAGATGGACAACCCAACCATTTATGTATCCCATAATTCTGCTTCTCTTGATTCGTTTGATTGGGCTTTGGCTTTGTGTGTTTGATGACATCAAAATAATCTCTAAAAGCGATGGCTGATTGAAAATCTGTTCCCAAAACTTGATTCTTAGCCAAAATATCAACAGCCTCATTGTTCTCCATGGGTTTCTTCTATATAGGCTTTTCCTCTTTAAGAAAGTAAGCATGAAAGATCTAGATTGTGATGAAGCCGAAGGTTTGCTAGTAGAATTTTTATTGTTTTTATCAGCTTTGCTACTTTCCTCTCTCCACGTGCACCATATCTCTTCCATTTATTGTGTTGTGAGCCAATTGACTCAAATAAAGATTGGTGTTTTGTAACTATTTGAGCATTCTGCAGACATTTGTTTGCCTCATCTTCACCCGCTGTATGTTGTTTATTGCTGTTATCTATTACTGCCTTCTTTTTTCCAACATTATGACCACCCTTTCTACGCATACAACCAACCCAGACAAGCTGCCAAGACTTGAAACTCTGATACCACTGCAGTATCCCCAAACATGGATAATGGTAAAACCACAATATCTACAAAAATATGCAACAGAAAATTCGGAATATTTATTTGCATATGAATAAACCTTCAACAAGCTCAAATCTATACTTATAATATTTTTCTGTGAATTTATAGAAGTTTCTGAATATCAAAATGTTGCAAAACACACTAGAACTGCCCAAAAATTTCAGAAACAGCTTACATTATTTTTTTGAGATGAATGTAACCAGCAGTGTACAGGTTAATGCCCAAACGCCTCTGAAAATGCCTCAAATCATGAGGTGTAACATCAATTGGCCTAGAAAACTCACAAGTTGGCCTAGTAAACTCTGGTTTCTTATCCTTCCTCTGTGGAAAACTCTGCGTTAAGGATCCTTGTGGAAACTTGCTAGGAAATATGGCCTGTGGTGTGGATAGCTCCATGTTCCTTTCACTCGTAATACTGTCTGGCAAAGATGGTGGATCAAAAGCTCTAACCCAAATTCTAAGAGGTTCTGAAAAACCCTCTGTAAACCAAGAAGTAAACCATCTCTCACTCACAATTGAAACCATTACTAAGAACAGTTGGAACTCTTAAATGTATGCATCAAGTGTCTCAACTTGTGTCAATTGAGCCAATTCTCTAGAGTGTGCCTTTGGTCCTTGCGGATCAATGTAGCGCAAAACTGATCATAAGAAACTATTGCACCATGACCTTGTGTCACTAAACCATGATACCGTCAGTTGTGCTGCTCCTTCAATGTGAAGGGTAGCAGACTTGATGGCCTTAGTCTCCTCCATCTGATTCAGGCGAGTTAAGTGTCCAACTTCTGAATCCAAGCTCTAGCTGTACCCTTGGATGATCCCTCAAAGCTCAGCAAAGATGGACAACCCAATCATTTATGTATCCCATAATTCTGCTTCCCTTGATTCGTTTGATTGGGCTTTGGCTTTGTGTGTTTGATGACATCAAAATAATCTCTTAAAGCGATAGCTGATTGAAAATCTGTCCCCAAAACTTGATACTTAGCGAAAATATCAACAGCCTCATTGTTCTCCATGGGTTTCTTCTATATAGGCTTGTACTCTTTTAGAAAGTAAGCATGAAAGATCTAGATTATGATGAACCTGAAGGTTTGCTAGTAGAATTTTCATTGTTTTCAGCAGCTTTGCTACTTTCCTCTCTCCACGTGCACCATATCTCTTCCATTTGTTGTGGTTTGAGCCAATTGACTCAAATAAAGATTGATGTTTTGTAACTATATGAGCATTTCTGCAGACATTTGTTTGCCTCATCTTCACATGTTGTATGTGGTTGATCACTGTTATCTATTAGGCTGGGTCCCATGGGATGGGGCTTCCTTAAAAATAGAGCTGGAGCTGCTTGAGGATTTTTAGGAATATTTTAAAGCGAGCAGTCCCATGAATTTTGTTCTTTGTTCAGCTTAAATATTTAGCCCCGAAATTTAAGGAAGTTTAATCTTCCAAAATTATGTACTAATAAATTTGTGTTAAAATAATTAATTTCACTCTAAAATCTTACATGTGGCAGAAAAATCTCCTAAGCTGGTGGAGCAATTTCCAGCCCCACCCCATTTTCACCCGCTCAAATGTTAAGATCTAAAAAGTAGGGGCTCCTATTTTCTAGCAAGAGATTCCAATTAATTCTGTAGTCTTAAAAAATAATTGTCACGGGACCTCCAGCTCCTTAAAAATAGAGCTTAAGCCCCTCCCATGGGACCCCAGCCTTACTCCCTTGTTTTTTCCAATATTATGACCACCCTTTCTACACATGCAACCAACCCAGACAAGCTGCCAAGACTCGAAACTCTGATACCACTGCAGTATCCCCAAATATGGATAATGGTAAAACCACAATATCTCCAAAAATATGCAACAGAAAATTCTGAATATGTATTTACAAATGTATAAACCTTCAACAAGCTCAAATCTATACTTATAATATTTTTCTGTGAATTTATAGAAGTTTCTGAATATCAAAATATTGCAAAACACACACTAGAACTGCCCAAAAATTTCAGAAACAGCTTACATTATTTTTTTGAGATGAATGTAACCAGCAGTGTACAGGTTAATGCCCAAATGCCTTCATAAGCTTAGCCATCCCTGCAAAAACCCTCAGAAAATCAGCGTTGGGTCTCACGAAGACATCAACCTTGTCCTTGTTGATATGAGTAGGCAGCTCTAAAAAGGGTGTACTAGGTAATCAAAGCCCAGGCCATTCGTCTGGAACACACCCTTCTAAATAGGGGGAGCTTGCATGACTTTTGAAAACTAGGGTTACTCAATGGTTTCAAGCCTCAAGGCAATAGATTGCTGCAACAATAGAGAAACATCTGCTCACATAATGAGCTCCAAGAGAAAAATATTTTTTGATGACTCCTAAAAGAATGATTTAATCTTAACTATCGATTCCTTGCAAGCCTAATCCAATGTTCCTAATAAAACCCTAAAAAATGAGCCAATAAGCTCGTTGGTTCCCAATGTTCCCTTGACCTTTTTGGTACATATTTAATAAAAATCACTTAAGGTTCATGTTTCGGGGAATTATTAAGTCTTTGGGCTAAGAGTCACTTATGTTGCATTAAAAAACATGCCCACAACTTAAAATCATTTAAATTGCATAAAAAGATGTGCCCACAACTTACAAATAGAATAATGAACAAACGAAAGGCTCTTAACACTTGCCCAATGATGTTCAAAGTCCTCCTTTATCTGACATCTCGTCCAAGGATATATATATATATATATATATATATATATATATATATATATGCACACACAACTCATTTGAAAATATTGACCATGTGCTCTAGATTCATAGAAAAAGGAAAACAAAACAAAAGAGCACATTTGTAAAAAAGAAATATATAAAAAAAACACTGGAAAAAAACATGCCTCTTTTGCAAAAGTCTTCCTCAATGATCGCCTTGGCAATAAATGGGCTCTTGCAAATGTGTAGGAATAGCAAACCAACCACTTTGGAACTTTATTTGATCAGTCTTCAACTCTATTCATGCAATGCAAGCAATAATGAAAGTTCAACAATGATGAATGATATTTTTGTTTTGCATTCACAATAAGGGAAATCACTTTGTTTTCGTCTTCAAAATGTCTTGGAATCTACTCTTTTGGGTTAGGGGGCACATTTTTAGACATGTGGTCAAAGTCAAATTCCAAATTAGATTTATTAGAAAAATATCAAAAAAATGATGGGTTCACTGCGACATGACTGATTAGGCTTGAAATTAGTCTTGAACAGACCCATAAGGTAGGAATTGAAACTTGGATTACCACTTGTTGATTGAACTCGGACCCATTATATGGCCTGAATTGAACTAGAATCGGTAATGTAGGTTTTACCATTTAGATTAATATTAAAGCTATTCTATTAATTAATTCTATTACATATCTTAATGAAAGGTATAACCACCCAAAATGGCATTGGATGATTTCACCCTAAAAGGATTCTTAGGCGTGGGATATAAAATAATGTCGTGTAATGTGAAATATATTTTGGCATTACAAAAGCTTGCTAGAAATATTGAGGTTGTATGTGGAAGAAGGGAGGAGAGTGAAAAAGCGAGGTTCCATTATTGTAAGTGATATAAAATATAAATGCTGTTTATTTGTGGGGTTTTTAACTAGCAATGGTTTTACCCATGTAAATTATTGTGATATTCAGGTTTGCAAAAATTAAATCTGTTCTACTAGCTTGATTTGTGCAATCGTATAAATTTTATTTATTTTTTATTATCACTCCATTTATTGTATTTTGAAGTTCAAAATTGTGGATGATTATAATTTATGGCATTTTATTTAATACAAATTAATTGTTGATATGCCTCATTATTAATGTCTTGTTCTATTTTCAATTAATTTAAGTCAATAGATATTAGGTCTGTTCTTTGTTTCTTGTGTCTCCACTGGTCTTGTTTTGTTGTGTGTTCTCATTTCTGACAAGTCTTTTTGAGGTCTATTCTTCTAAGTTTGTGTTAGTTGTCAGAGTTCCCCTTTTGAGTGTCTTTCCTTCTGATTTCATTTTTTTCCTTACTGTCAAAGTATCAAGCTTCTTCATCTTGTCATGCCTTCCATCCTTTTGCTGTTCATTCCTTTGTATTTGTTGGACTTTTGGACTCGTTCTTATGAGCATGTCCGTTGCTCGACCCTCAATGCTTTGACTTGTGGTATTTCCAACCTTCAAACTCTGATTGTTTTGCCCTTGGTTCTATTCTCTTTCCAACTCTCCAGCATTTGTTGTAATGTCATTATTGGTCCGCTCGCTTAAGATCATTGTTCAAAATTGGAGATGTAGATTCACATTGTTGCTGACTTACTATTGTTATGGTGATTTAAAAGGAGGAATGCATCCATTTAGGGTCCATCATCTATCATTGAACACAAACCCCTATCTGAAAATCGATTGAGCACTAGTGTTCAAGTGTGGAGATTAGAGGACAATTTTTTTTAAGGAGCAATCTCTATTATGAAAATTAATGACAGAAAATGACTATCAAGATGTTTGATATCAACAAAGGAGCAAATGTCTCCTTAAATATGAGTTACAAAAGATCTTTCCAATAAGGATAAGATTGACAACTAAGAACAGCAGATGACAAATAAAAGAATAAAGAATATTCCTAAATTCTATCCTAACAACTTAATTGACCATTATAACTAAACATTACAATATCATTTTAATACCCTCCTTTAATAGTCAATTTGTTACCCACACCAAGTCAAATCCAAAACCCTGAAGTTATTTGCTTGTCAAAAAGCATAGAAGGCTGACTCTCTCTGCTCAAAATGCTTTGTGACATGAGCCTCTAGTGGAGACCCTCCCTGTTTGAATTGCCGATCAGCCAACCTCTTTTTGCAGGACCTCTTAATGTGATCAAGTTTACCACAATAATGACATGTGATAGACTTCAGGTTCTTTGAAGTGTCTTCATTCTGCCCCTGACCTTAGGCCACTTGCCTTTGCCCTTGTCCTTGGCTGCAAAGGTCTATTCCACACTTGATGAATCACTAGTGCTACCAAACTGCTTCTTCCACCCGTCCTATTGTAAGAGTTTATTGTACATGTCATTGAATTTCAAGTCAACATTAATAGACGTGATGTGTGTTTCTCTGAAATGCTCGTTAGACTGTGGTAACCTTTTCAACATCATGACTACCATGTTTTCTCCCATCATGTGACCAATAGCAACTAACTAATCATGAATGTCTTTGATCTTTATCAAATCATCTTGCAAAGACACCTACTCATTCATCACGATCAAGAACAACATGTTTTTAAGGAAGGAGGCCTTGCCTTTATCTGACATCTCGTGCAAATCTCAGAGGTGTGTCCAAATCTCCATAGAAGATTTGCTTGGGGGAATCTCCAGATTCATTTCATCGGCAATAGATAACTTAATTGAGCATAACTGCTTCACGATTATGCTCATTGTTCTTGTTCTAGTATTTTACCTGCAACTAGTGGCTGGGTGTCAGTACTAAAGACTATTTGATCAATGCACCTATACTTAAAAATAGTGAGCATCGTCCATTTCAAGGTGTTGTTGGTTTTGCTAGTGAACTTGTGCCTTCCAACAAGATGTTGCTCAATGAAGCCATCCCTCCCATACTCCAAAAACACGGAAAACAAAAAGCTCATTGATTTGAAAAGAAGAAAATAATTTTAGGAAAATATTTGCCAAAACCCTAGCAGCAAGGTAAATTCCTTGAATTTATAAAAAAATGGGAAAATGTTTGCAATAAAAATTATTGAATTTTTTTTTAATGCCCACTTTTTTTGAAAATAACACGTCAAAATATGATTGATAAACACCACTATTTTCTAGAAAAAAATAGATCAAAACCGTAGCCATCCAACAATGAACCACGATTTAATCCAAAAGTCGTTCATAAAAAAGCGATTGGATTTTGTTTGTAAATTTGTCTAAACCCTAGTCGTTCAAAGGACACCACGTTTTTTTTAAAGTCTAGAAAACATTGCAGAAATACACTATTTGTGTAGAAAATGTCTAAAAAACCCAGTATCTTTTTTATATAATTACCAAAAAATTGCCTTTGATCCGTCAATGAGAGAACTACTTGTTGCGGCACAAGGAAAACACAGAATACATGATTTTATCAACAAAAAGTTGCCAAAAAGATTGTAAAATCCAGTGTGCGCTTCCTTAAGGCAGAAAAACAGCACATGGTTAGCCTCAGAAAGCCCTCAATTCCTTCCAAAATGAATGACATGATTCTAGACTAAAAAACCACGTGTTTTTTAACTGAAAAAGGTGCTGCAGATTTGCAGAACAACATCCCATAATTTTATAAAAAAATTGTCTAAAAACTTCTGAAAAATACCCACGAGTTGAACTTTTTGCCCCACAAATTTATAAAAAAATCACCAAAATTTAGAATGAATACCCATGAATTTATGTAAAAGTATACCAAAACTTCAAGAAAGCAATCTGAGATTTTTCTTTGCTTGGTAGATCCATATGGCACTGTTCAAATTTGTAAGAGCCCTTTTGATAAATTCTTTGTCACCGATCCCAAGGCCTGAAAACACGAGCTTTGATAACATATTATGAAAATTAATGGCACAGAGTATGAGTATCAAGATATTCAAATGTCTCCTTAAGTAAGATTTACGTAAGGTCTATTCGTGTTAATGTTTGTAGCTTGAGTCGTATGATCATTTAGAATACATATAATACTTTGATATTGATTAATAATAATATATTGTATTTGTATATATATGTGTGTGTGTGAGATATATATGTTATTATATATATATTATTATTAAAACATATATTATGCAAACTTATATTATTCTAATATATGATTGATTAATGAAACATTAACAATTATAACGAATAGACATGTCCCATGAAGGGACATGTCTCTCCTAGCCTCTTTGACAATATAAATAAAAGAGAGATTGTTGCATTTGAAAAATACATACAACATAGAGTGTTATTACATTTGCAGCTATCCTATAAACTTAACATGGTATCAGAGCCAGACTGCAAATGTAAGAGAGTAGTTTGTTGATGGTGAATGTGTGTCTGTCTCAGAAAATACAGTCTCGGTAAAAGGACCATATCTCACAAACGCACCGTTTGATTTTGCTAAATTTCGGATATGTTTGTGAAAACCTAATTTCAAAGAATCTCACCGAAGCGATTAGAGA
Organism: Thuja plicata; assembly: GCA_018584345.1. Lineage (NCBI taxonomy): Eukaryota > Viridiplantae > Streptophyta > Pinopsida > Cupressales > Cupressaceae > Thuja > Thuja plicata. The sequence continues at coordinate 658,066 of MU224923.1, forward strand.
AAAAGTCTTGGATGCAAAAGTTATGACATACTATGTACGGGTCTATGTGAAATTTTTGAAAATGACTTTCATTAAAAAGATATATTAATTTGTTATGATCGTGATCAAGCAATAACAAAGAAGCATGAATTCAAGGAAGGGTGTCGATTTCTATAAAGAAAGCATCAATTATATAGTGTCACCTCTCTTGGAGCATTCAAGTCATTTAACAAGAAGGCATGAGTATTGTTCAACAATATAAGAATGAGAATTGTACATTGTGGGGGGAATAATAACCAATGTTACATTTCCATTTGAACCATCCTTAGTGGAGAGTGAGAAAATGGTGATCATCCACTCTAGGTTGTCACTCTCTATGAAGGTCGTTGACATGGCTAGCTCAAATAAGAAAATAGTTGGGTGCATAACATTACAAGGAAACTTTAATGTCTAAACCAAATATGTGTTCCCACGAGGCTTTGGAAATCAATGTTTGAACGACATGGTGGATGTGGCTGAGAGTTGATGTATGCCTGATATTTCCTATATGGGCTCACCTTACGAAAGGAAATATTTGAAACTTAAGATAAGTATTCCATGTTTTATTATTGTACATGAATTTTTGAGTTTGAAATTTAT
>MU224923.1:660789-688994 GCA_018584345.1 Thuja plicata
ATAAGTGTTGACAAGGGATACCACTACACATTTTATTTGATCATCCTCCCTAGCTAAGAGGGAGTGTTAATGTTTGTAGCTTGAGTCGTATGATCATTTAGAATACATATAATACTTTGATATTGATCAATAATAATATATTGTATTTGTATATATATATATGTGTGTGTGTGTGTGTGTGTGAGATATATATGTTATTATATATATATTATTATTAAAACATATATCATGCAAACTTATATTATTCTAATATATGATTGATTAATGAAACATTAACAATTATAACGAATAGACATGTCCCATTTTTGACAATATAAATGAAAGAGAGATTGTTGCATTTGAAAAATACATACAACATAGAGTGTTATTACATTTGCAGCTATCCTAAAAACTTAACAATTCGTAAGGCTTAGATTAACAACTAAGAATAGTAGATGACAACTAAAAGTATAAAGAATATTCTAAAGTCTATCCTAACAACTTAATTGACCATTATAACTAATTATTACAATATTACTTCAATAATCTCACGTAGAGGTCACATTGGAGGTTAATCGATTGCAGATTTCAGCCGTGTTGTATCGGTTCAATTTGCTGTTGCGGTGGGTATGAACATGAAAATTTATTGCTGTTGTAATTATCTATTTTGCAATCTTTTTGAATGTAATTCTGTCATTATTTGTGATAAGAGAAAGATCAGGAATTATATCTGTTATTTGTAGATTACTGATTAGAATGTGATGATAATGATAATGGGTAATCAGTAAATTAAATCTGAGTTATAAGATCCGATTTAAATACTAGAATTTGATATCATTTTTTCCAAACAATAAGTATTTGTAGAAGGTTTTACACAATATTTGTATGAGTATCTGGGAGTAATCTAGGATGCATCCTGAAACCAGAACAGTTACAAAAATGTGAATAACTATAATTTATAACTTTGCTTTCAAGAAGTTTTTTGTTTGGCCAATTCTAAGGGTTACATGAGAATATTTGCTTCTTTTGTTTTTGTGAATAAACTAGTAATTGCTAATAATGTTTTTTTCTTTTGGCAGCCCAGGTATGTGGTGAATCAGGTAACTATGGGGGATTACGAGTGCCCAGGAAGAGTTTCCAGGTTTCTAAGCGAATTGTATGCAGCCTTTCGTATACTGAATCTTCGAAATGATCTCCTGCGTAAAAGATTTGATGGTAGGTTCTTTATTTTCCTGTACCGAAAATGCTTGATGGCTGCTTCCAAACAATTTGTAGGCATACATGTTTCTATGAGATTAATGGGTTTATCTCTTTCCGTGTCTTAGAAATGAGTTTTTGCGAATTTACCTTTTCTTGTAACCTGAGGACAAATAACAATTCAGTGTCTTGTCATCTTCCAACAATCAACCCATGTGGAGGTTGGAAAGGAAACCGCAATAGGGTGCCCGGAAATCCTGCTATCTAAATCCAAGAGTTGATACTCATCCTCTTGGCCCCAAGTGGCAGGCACATTTGGACATCCCCATCCATCACGGGGTGGTCTACCTAGATGTTGATCTTGTATCTGCTTCCCTTCTTGCATTTCCATCTCCTCTTCATGATTACTTGCTGGGTTAATTTTCTAGAATATGCATTTTACATTATTATTATTTAATATTTATGGCACACACATAAGGAAATGCATTTAGATAATATATTTATAACGCATACACTAAGCAGTCATCTTATGCATACCACAATTGGATAAGATTGCCTGATCTGATCTATATGCTTGATTGCTTGGGACCGTTTTATTCTCTTATGTTGCTGCCTCAATGTGTTTCTTGAGATGATTGCTGGATGGTTCGATGATCCGCTTCAAACCAAACTCTTCTACCCTTATATTCTCCCTTATCTCTGAAAGGTGGTGTCCCTTTAGGCAGCCATCTTCTTTTGAGGACTGGTATCCCTTCACCAATCGCTTAATTGCTCTCTTAATTATTTGTTAATCACTGCTTAATCTTTGTTTATCAAAATATGAACTTTGTTCTTTCAATCATTGCCCTTCCTAATAGGCTCGCAGTTTATAATATTACTTCTGCATTTTAATCGCTGTTGGTTTTATTCAGAAAATTGTAGTCTTAGGAATAAGACGATTTTTTTCATGCACTGGTATTTTCCTTAAGTTGTTTTTTTCTAATGCATTTAGATCCCTTATTGCGGGGGCATGTCATATTGCATACCATAGGTTATAGGCATATCAAGCCTTGTATTCCCAAATTAAATGCTGAAGTGTGCTAGGTTCTGCCAAATGTCTTGGAGTAGGGGATGGTAATGAGGAGACAAGTTTATGGTATGAATAGACCCCCCTCCTGCCAAATGTCTTGGAGTAGGGTATGGTAATGAGGAGACAAGTTTCTGGTATGAATAAACCCCCTTCCCATAGCTTAGGGCTATAAAAAATACACAGCAATTCACCTTTCAATAGCAATATAGCGATAGAGTATGTGTCTAGAAAAGCAACACTATAAATATTCAATAATTTATCTAAATGTATATAAAGAGATTTTTGTTGTCTATTAAACAAAATATTTAACTATCACAATTTAGTGCATTTATAAATGAAGATCATAACTTTTAGTAGGTATTCTAGCAAACATTTTCTTTTATTTGATTTGTTGCAGACCCTTTGAGATTAAAGATGGTTGCTTACATGTTCTTAGTACTGAGTTACCAGGCTCATCCAAGTAGGTCTCTGTACCTGATCCAAATGAGTCCAGGTCTTGGTCCAGGATCCCTGAGATTCCACTCGGGGCAAAGGCCTGATGGACTAAGCTATGCTGTATGTGTACTCAGGTTGCTTGGGCAGTGCCCTCAGTGAATATTCTTTTCTGTAAATTTCTGAAATGCCCCATATGTTCTGTGGCACCTCCACCAATTTATTTGTCTTCACGTTCACTGCAATTACTATTTCTTTTCTCCCTGATTGCCATTTAAAGAAACTAAAGCATGATAGGAGTGTTGGTTGCGCTGCAGCTGAAATAACAATGGGACAGAAGGAACCTGTTGATGCGTGTTTTGTGACACTTCTCAACACAGAATAAAATACCAAGTATTCTATCCTCTCTTGAACAAGGAAACCTCAAATGCTAAACAATATGACAATGTGTATTCAAATCAAGCAACCCCAAGGTTTACACTGTGAACAAGCAACTTTAGTGTTGGATATAACTCAATAAATTGATGTGATCTTGCTAGTAACACACAAAGGGACTTACATAATTGTTCCTGGACTTAATCATTTCTTTTCCCAAAAGTGGTTGGAACTTGAATATTGACTCGAACTTGGACTACAAAAACATAAAAAAGGGCAATGGTTTAGAGAAATCTAATCTACTTCTAACCTCTAAGGACAATGGTGATAATGGATAACACTTTGATAAATGAATTCCTTAAACCAAGCTTTGCTTCACCATGAGGAAACAACTACACATAACTTGACGCAATCTCTAAAGGTAACGAAGGATTTTTATATTGTAACATTCATGCAAATACCCAATGCTAACAGAATCCAAATGAACATCCACAATCGAACTAGTGCTTAAGTGGGTTTAGACTTGTTGGTTAACAGTTTGTCCTCCCGTTAGATTTGTAATCTCTGACTCTTTTAGCACCCAAGGTGAGAGAACAAAAGGATGTCACCAACAAATGGGTCAGTGTAAGTCTTCTATCACTGCCCTCTGAATTGACAGGTACAGCTCCCTGATTGTGTTTAATCTTCAATGAATTTGTTTCTTTGTGATCATCAAATTATCTTCTTATGAGTTTTAACCAAATTGCTTGTAGACACAAACAATTCAGGCAAGGATAATGTTTAATCTATATTTAAATCTAATCTACCTATTCTGAAAATGCTCATCCTACTGAGGAGAACAGAAGCAGAGTCATACATGGACAGCAAATAGAATTGCCTACGCTGCAACTTCTAACATGAAATAGAATCCAAGCAGGTATTACAGTTCCACATACAAATGTACCTTCTATTCTGATGCACCTAAATTACTGAATGAATAGGAGAAGGATCATATATGACGAGCAAATAGAATTACTTTCACTGCAATCACAGATATGAAATAGAATCCAGCATGCAACTGCGGCTTCACCTATGACTGCTTCACCTATGACTGTTCTATCTATTCAAAATGCAAATGAACAACTACAATGGAGCAACAAACATGAGACAAAGCTTCTGTAAATAGAATCACTTCTGCTTCATTATCAAGTTTGCCGGCCCTTTCTTACTGAATTCTTTACAGTATTTATAAACTTTACAATACATCAGGCTACTAAGAGCCGATGACCTTCCCTCTTCTTCGAATACAAAGAGACAGAATGCAAAGGAAAAAGACTTTTCAAATCTGAGAACTCGAACAGTCACTATGAAATATGAAACTCTTCATCTCCAACCAGTATTATCGAGCTGAATCCATTGGGCCACGGAGTTGAAACATCATTTTTCTGAACTTGAATTTGAAATTGAAAAAAAAGACTTCGAAACCATGGATATATCGGCCGGCGGATTTTTGAGTTTTCAGTGCGAAAATGATTTCTGCGCACTTACAATTCAAATCTCTGCTTTTTGCTACAGTGCATTTTCTTCCTTTAGCTCGTCGCACACTCGCGAGCTCTTTTTCTTTCATCTGAACTGATTGGCGACTGGGCGACTATGCATTTTACTTTTCAGCTATTTCATCATCGCACACTCGATGGCTCTTTAAACTGTAACTTTTTGATTTGGGCGACTGAGCGACATTCAATTTTTACTGCATACTTTAACTCGTCGCATACTCGCGCCACCTAATATTCCAACTTTCACCTTATGCGCGAGTGAGCGATGTGTCTTTTCTTTGCTCAGTCGCCTACTCGCGAGCTCAAAAATCTTACTCTGTCACTGACTGCGAGTGCGCGACTGTCTCTTTTCTTTGCTCAGTCGCCTACTCGCGAGCATCTTTTCCTTCCATCTCTGTTGATCGGCGGGTGAGTGGTGTCTTTCCCCATTTTTACTCGTCGCACGCTCGCGAGCTCTTTTTTGATTACCTCAAAACATCGGCGAGTAAGCGAGGCAATGAATGGCTCCTTTAGTCGCTCGGTCGCAGACCTTTAAGAATCATGAAAAATACTTGTGCGACTAAGCGATGCATCTTCATATCAATATTTTATGCCTTCGTCGCGCGCTCGCATTGCAAAATCCAACTGAGTTATAACCTGAGCGAGTGAGCGACCTCTATAATCATGACCTCCTCGCGCAGTCGCGGACATTTTAATACTGACATAAAATTTGATGCGGGTGTGCGACTGCTTCATTTTAAGTATGACTCGCTCAGTCACGCACAAAACAAAACTAAACATGAACAGATCGCGATTGCGCGATTCTCTTTTAAAACAGCTTGTCGCCCACTCGCAAGACTTAAAACATTGTGAGAAGACTGACGCGACAAAGCGATTAAACATAAAGCATGACTTCCAAAGTGGCTCTGCTTCTGTGTGCGCAAATGGCTTTAGCGCACCTGATTTCAAGATTTCCGCCTCGATCCTTTATGCACATTTTCAGCCCAAACTTTCTATAGATGAAACCTTCTTTAGGGCATTCTAAATTGACCCAGATAATCAGATTTCAAAATGGGTCCCAACCATGCAAGGAATTCATCGGCGGGTTTTGGCACTGTGGAGTGTGAAAAGTTTATGCTTTGCGGAAAATGCATGGAGAAGGCACTGGGCGTATTTCCGCCCGTCAAAATTGGAAATATATAGCTTTGCGGAAAATCACCTGAGAGGTGCGAAACCTGCACAAGGCAAAGTTCTTCTTTGCGGAAAATCACTTGAGAGGTGCGAAACCCGCTCAAGGCAAAGTTGTTCTTTTCTGCCTTTGCGGAAAATTACCTTCTTAGGTAGAATTCCGCCATGGAGAAGACGATTTCTGAAATCCCGCCGAGTTCATTCTCGCTCATCTCTTAACCAAATTGCTCGCCGTTTGTTGCATTAGGATCGTTGAGACCTATAGAATCGATCCATACCAGTCTTCGATCTCTGCCTGAGAAAGAACATCGATTGGAGAACAAATCTTTGCCGGGTTAGGATCTACAACTTACCCAGATATGAAAAGACCTTAGAACAACCCGCCCGGCTAAGAGAAGGAAAGGCAATGACAGGGAAACCCGACAAAGACAACCTACCTAAGAAAGACTTAGACCTAGACTCAGACTGACCAGATTGACTAAATCTGAAATTGACAAAAAACGATGGGTGACTGAAAGTCAGGCAACAAGACTAACCATACACTACAATTTGCAATCAACAAACTACAAATGGTATGAACCAAGGAATTCATCATATTTCTCCGTTAAAATCAATGAACTTTAACTAAACTTTTGAGAAGTAGAAACTATTTAAATTATTGAAACAACACACAAAGATCCACCATACCTTCAATGAAAATTGATTATTAACTTCAACATAATCTTGGCAACAATTTCTGATCTGCTGCTCCTACTGCTTCTTGTGACCTTTTCACACCATCACCTCATTGCAAATGGGGCCCCATCTTTTTGCTTGGCAGTAGGAGTAGATGCTCTAGTTTGCCTTAGTTTTGGAAATTCTCTGAGTTTGAGAGATGAGTTTGTGTGATGTCCCCATTTTTGTGAGGGTCAACTTGCAGAGGATTAGCCTATTTCCTGACCCTCATAATCTAATGGAGTTGTTCAGAGGGTCTAGTTGGCAGAGCTAGAGGCTATTTTCCCACTCTAGAGGTCAGGGATGTTTAAGATTGCTCCTCGTTTGGACTACTTTGGCACACTTACTATTTATAGTGTCTATTTCAAGAAAGTCAGAGTTTCTATATTTAGCATGGCACTTGAATAGGTTTAGTGGAATGACTTTATTGAGCATGGTGATATTATTATCATTAATAAAGTCATTTATTAATGATAAAGTCATTATAAAGTTATATTATAAAGTTATTTAATGAGTGGGGCCAAGTGACTTTAGAAGTACATTAAATGATTATAATATTAAAGAGGGCCAATTATCTAATAAGTTAATAAGTCAACATGAGCACATTCAAGCAAATATACTAAATGTTTTAAAGGCACAAAAGGAAGTGTTTTGGTGTCAAGTTATATAAAGGCTTCATGAAGCAAATCGATAATCATTATGCATATTTTTTTGGCTTGGTTTTGGCGTGAGCTTCTTGGAATTGGGAATTGGGGCATTTTGTCTAGGGTTTCTGCTCTTGGAGAACGATAATTCTTCAGAGATTCAAGCATTTGAGGTGCTGAAAGAAGCACTGATATTTGCAGTTTGGAGTGACTCAATTCAGAGTCATTAATTGAGCAAACAGTGAAGGAATTCAATTGTTTTTTTCAGAAATTGAAGGGTTTGGGTTGTATTGGTTATAATTGTAAATTGCAATAAAAAAACACAACATTTGACCAAAGATTGTGACGCCATTGAGGCTGTCGCACTTAGTCTTCGCAGCCACATGAGCCTGCAAGCATGGACGCCAACCTTTAGCAGTGATCGCATGGGGTTTGGAAAGCATTTGGGGTTTTGATGTTAGACGCCTAGAGTTTACTTGCAACATTTGAATGCTGCATACAATTTTGAGACAAACAACAAGGCTGCAATTCACACCAGGTTTCTTAAGTGTTGATAATTTTACCTCTTATTGTCAATAAATGATATTGTATTTCAATCAAATTACATAAGCAATAAAATTGAGAATACTTCTGCATTGATTTGAAAAGATAGTTCGTTGCCATGCTTTGTTATTTATTTTCAAAAAATTCATAAAAGTATTAAACCTCAAACGTATTGAAAATTCAAACATTGCAAATAATTAGTCAATTTTGTGTAATGTCCCCTTTTTGTGTTGACATGGTTTGTGGTTTGGATTAGCCTAGTAGTGGCCCGCATAGGCTAAGTCAGTTGGTTAGAGGGTTCCGGTTGGCAGTTCAGTGGGCCAATTCTCTTCCGGAGGTCAGAGGTGTTCAGGATTGCTCTTCGTTTGGGTCAGTTTGGTACACTTACAATTTATAGTAAGTCATTTATCCAACATTCCTATATTTGGTAGGACATCTGGACCGGCCTTAGTTGCAGTGATGACCCTTGGCATCTTTGTTGATCATGTATTCAGAGATTTGCTAACTATAGAAAATCAGGGGTTGATAGAGGTGGACCCTTACTATTTTTAGTAAGGCAGTTGGATGCGCATTGGAAACATTGGTTGACCTCCAAGTTCAGTTGAAACAGAGAGATAATGAGCATTTCATGGCATTAATGATTATTTATTAATGGTTATATTATAAAGTTATTAATTAACTTTATAAAGTTTATTAAGTGAAAGGGGCCAAGGACATTAGTAATGTGCATTAAATATATCATTAAAAGTGGGCGCCTAAATCAAGGAGGATATAAATTGATATGATAGAGTCAATTGTGCATCAAAAGGCAAGTGTATTTAAGTCATTAGAGAGACTTATTGAAAACAAGCTACTTGGATCGAATTTATGGAGGATTATTTATAAAGTCAATTCAAAGTTATTTTATAAGTTTTTTGTGTGACTTGTTGGAGAAGCCTCAAGAATCAAACCTCATAAAAGAATTATTAAAAGGCTAAAGTGAAAATGGATCCATTATGCATTTTGATAATTGTGAATTTGTGAGAAGTGTTTGAGACAAGGGTTTACAGATGGAAGGGCTTGAGAAATTGGAAATTTCTTCAGCTAGTGTGCACTTTGAATTGGTGAAACAATCTTGTGAATTATGCTAGAGGGTGGTTCAATTTAGAGCTACGAATGTGCTTCAAATTGTGATAAAATTGGGTGGAAGTTTTCAACGTTTTATTTCAGCAATTGTTTGCAAGACTGGAGGACAATTTTGAATGCAGATTTGTAAGAACCCCATGTGGTTTTAACTCTGACAAACATTGAACTGTGCTTTAATTTTGGCTGTTTCACATTTGGTCAAACACTTTGCAGGCAAGCTATGATACCATTGTAAGAACCCTTGTAGGATTCTAACTCTATCCATCTGGCAATGGTCTGTTTTAGTTTATGAGGAATGTGTATTTGTTGTGTTGTTTTGAAATTACATATAAAGATCACAAAATTCACAAATCATTGACAATGCATGGAATGAAATTTGGAACTTGCACTTCACCAAATAAGGTTGCTATTTCAATTGTTGTTTAAAAACAAGCATATCATTTATAAATGAGATATATAAATGAAAGTTGCAGCAAATATAAGAAATCTGGAACCAAACGCAACCACTATGGAAATGCCAGCTTGCTTCAACAATCACCATACAATGAAAATCATCTGCTTGATGCCCAACATAGAAGTGTAATGAATATAAATGCTGGAAGCCAAACACCCAGCCTTGAGGACTCACGTGGGGTCTAGAGAGAAGTGCGGCTGCCTTCACTATTCACCAAAATTAGATACCAAGGCTGCGATTTATTGCTGCTGTTGACCAAACACCAATGCTCAACATTTATTCATTGAACTGATCCAAAACTCTACTATAAATTTGAAGCACAATTATGGCTCCTGTATAAAGCCATCGCTGATAATTGCACAATTCACCAGCCAAATATTGATTCAAAGTGCTTGTAAATTATACAAGAAATCTTAATTCCTGTAGGTCAGTTTCTTTTGAAACCCTTGCCAAGTCTCTTCAGCCAATATCAAATTAAAATAAGATGTCAAGAATGTTTAATCCATTCACTTTGGCTTTTTTATAATTCTTTCATGTGGTTCGATTTTCTGAGGCTTCTTCAACAAGTCACATTAATGATTTATATGCATTTGCCTTTTGATGCACAAATGATTTTATAATATAAAATTATACCCCCTTGGTTTAAAGATATATTTAATGCACATTAATAATTTCCTTGGCCTCTTTAAACTTTATTAAGGTTAATTAATAACATAACTTTATAATATAACCATTAATAAATAATCATTCATGCCTTTAATTTTAATATCTCATCAAATACTCATTATCTCTCTGTTCTGTCTGAACTTGGAGGACAACCAATGTTTCCACTGCGCATCCAACTACCTTACTAAAAATAGTAAGGGTCCATCTCTATCAACCTCAGACTTACTATAAATAGTAAGTATATGTAACTAAGCCCAAACGAAGTTCCATCTGAGCCAAACAAAGACCAAACTGGAACATACTAAATTCTAGAGAAGATAAGAACCTCCATTAACCAAGCCTCTGCCTCAGAAGACCCTCTATCCACAATAATTAGCTTACGAGGGTCACAATAATAGGCTAATCCCTCAAATTCCAATGCTCATGAAAATGGGTACATTACAAGATCGCAACCCCTTTGAGGTTTGCGTTTGGAATTATAGACAACCGCCAACCATCTACAAGCAACATACAAGGTTTAGAGGGCTTTGCAAATGATTTAGAGAGGTTACTTAGCAAATTCAAGGTGGTGTGATTTGATGCCAGGTTCGTAATTAGCTGCAATTTGATTTCAGAATTTAATAAATAATTTCCTTTTGCGTTGTATATGATTTAACTTGATAATAAAAGCATCTGGTTCAATGCTTTGGAAATCAGTTTCATAGTTTCTTTTCATGCAAAGCTAATATCTTGCAAGGCAATTTTTTTTAGAAAATTCAAGGAATTGCATATTCATTTCAAAAAACCTGTCATATATATATCATTTGCATAGAAAATCAATGGCTTGGAAGAGTTAGAACCTGTAGGGTTTCTTATAGTGGTATCAGAGTGGTTTCGTACCATCCTGTTGGGTAAGTTTTAGCTGTAGTATAGAAGTTCAGTTGAGCAACATGACTATTCCCAGGAAGCAAACAAATGCCATGTTGAAAGAATTGGAGAAGCTTAGACAAATTCAGGAAAGGATGGGTGAATTGCTTTCACACCCGACAACCATAGACAAATTAGCACTGTATATGACTTCTATTTTTAAGGGGTCTACATCACTAAACAAAAATAAAGAGAAACAAGAGGTCTCTACAGCTGAGGCATCTATAAATCTTTACAATGAATTTTCAGAAGCTAGTGACCATCATGCAACTGATCCTATGGAGAGCAAGAATCAATCTTACATTAAGAATGATGTTGGGCATAAGACACTTCATGATAACTTCAAGATTGGAGAAGGGCAAGTGATGTTTGAAGATTGTATGTATTGTGGTAAAAATCTTGATATATTTACAAAGATCGAATGATCTATATATACAAAAGAATGGAACTATGTTTCTTTAAGAAACGATTGTAAAGAATAGAAACATTCTATTCTAACTACAAAAAACTAAATATTAGAAACATTCTAATATTTACAAGATATTTACAAGCAGATAATAGATAACCATTAATAGCATATAAATATTAATTTAATACCCTCCCTTACTGGGTTAATCTATCCACTACACGAAGCTGTCCTCTGAATTTGGAAAACTTGTTTGGACCAAGAGGCTTGGTGAGAATGTCTGCAGTCTGATCGATTGTAGGAACATACTGCAAATGTATTGTCCCGTCTTCAACCAATTGCCGAATATAGGGACAATGAATATCTACATGCTTGGTTCTTTCATGGAAGACTGGATTCCGTGCTAACTTGATAACGCCTTCGTTATCAACAAACGAAGTTGTTGGGCCTGCTGGTGACATTTGCATGTCCCTAAGCATTTGACGAAGCCAAACAACTTCACACCCTGCCTTAACTGTCCCTCTGTATTTGGCCATGTGATGACACCAGATCCCAAACGAAACACATATCAAGAAGTTGACTTTTTAATCGTCGACAGAGCCTTCCTAATCTGAATCCGTGAATCCACTGAGTCTAGGATTAGGACTCTGAGAATAGAGAATCCCAAAATCAGGAATGCCCTTCACATAACGAAGCACACGCTTAGCAACCATCCAATGAAGCCTTGGGAGCTGTCATAAACCGTGAAATGTATGTCATGAGCCATAATTGACGTGTGTGTAAATTGGATTGAATATTGTTAAGTCTTTACTTAAATAATCAACATTAATAATATTATTTATCAATTCATAATTAATATTTAATATTCTAATCAATACTAATAATATTATTAATCAATATACTACTAATAATTAATCAATATATAAATAATTAATATTATTAATCAATGTAATAATATTAATGTAGTTATTGATATTAGTAATAATAAATCAATATCAATAAATGTAATTATCAATATTAATCCTAATAAAACAATATCAATAATATTAATATAATATTAATAAATCACTATCAATAATATGAATATTAAATATTAAATCAACATTAATAACACTCAACTTGGAAAGTCACGACCCTTTGCAAGAATATTTAAATGACACGAAACTAGCAAAGCAAGAAGTTAATTTCCCTTCTTATAAGGAATCCCTCTAAAAGGTATGTAACTTCATTTTAAGACTTTATATATATATTTCTAAGACCTTTTAGGTATAAGGGAGGGCAAAATAATTTATGAAATATATTTAATGTTAGTAAGTAATAAACTCTAATGAATATGAAATAAATTAAATAGGTAATTTATAGATGTATATATATATTCCATGTTGGCTTCCATCTCTAGACTTTTTTTATGTAATTAAAATATATGACTATATATATATATATAATCATTTCAGATTTACAGGTATGAATTATATTTGAAGAAATTATTCTTTGACATTAGAGTTTGAAATAAAATATGATGTTAATTATATAGGGGAAGATTCAAAGACAATTGGAGAATTAAAAATTCCATTGTCACATTGAGAATTAAAGGAGGATAAAAGTTCTCATTAAGTTAGTATATACTGATGACCCACATATGCATATGTAACCAAGCCTTGGATAGAGGAAGTCTCTTCCAAGAAGAGGAATGAACTAGATAATGGTCAGCCTATAAGCCCTGAGTGATGCCCTCCAGTGGATGACAAGATCGGGGCAAAGGACTATAGAAGATCCTTATTATGGTCATGAGCCTGAATTGGTAGACTTTGCCCAGGAAGTCCCTAAGGATGCGCTCCAGAGGACGACGACAAGATTTAATTAAAGGATCAAAAAAGGTCCTTATTAAGGTTATGAGACTGACGTGGTAGACTTTCTTTGGGAGGGATTAGTAATGAGGTAGATAGCTAGTTAATTAGTTTTTGTATATATTTATTTCCAAATTGTTCTTGCTAATATCTCTTTTGCAGGTTCACCTTTAAAGAAAAAAACCTCGAATACTAGGGACATTACAGTAGTATTAGAGCGTTGATCTTGCCATCCTGTAGGGTAAAGGGAAAGGAAGGAATAATTCTATACAGTGAAAATAAATCTAACAATGTGTATTATGTGTATGCTTTGTGTCTTCATGTAATGTCCCCTTCTCCGTAGTAGAACATTATGGTGCCTGATTAGTCTATCTCCGCATCCAGATAGGCTAAGGGCTTCTTTCAGAGAATGCCAGCCAGTCACAGGCTTCAGTGGGCGAATATTTATTATTTGGGCTCCTTTTTCTAAAGTTAAGTCACTTTGTTTTATAAAGTGATATTATAGAGTCGCTTTATGACTTTAAGTTACTTTATTTTAAAAGGTAACTTAAGTGACTTAAGTGAGCACTTTTATCCCACATTTCTTAAGTTTGAGTGTTTTCCCTCACTTCGAGGTTATAAAAGAAAAAGGTACTCTTGGGAAAAGCACCATGAATGTTATAAGCAAAAAAAAATTAAATCTCTGGTTGCATTTGTGACTGGTTATGTCTTTCTTAAGGACACAAATCCTTGAGGAGAACTTGAAAGGTTGGACGTAGCCCCAACATTTCAATAGTGGTGGAATCATTTCAGATTTCATTTTCAAGCTTAATGTGTTGGTAAGATAAAATACTTTATATTCAACTCACTTTAGATTCAACATTCTGTTAATTTATCAACAGAGAGGAAATTGTATTGATAAGTTTCAGTTCGCACCACGGCTCTGGTATTTTAAGAAATCCTACAGTGGTGATTGAAGAAATATTATGGACTGGTTTTTTTGTGACATGGATTCTATGCTGGTCATCTGACATATTACTTACAGTGAAACATTGTATCAATACCGTGAATACTCAAGGCCACTAAACATGCTTGCAACCTTTCCGTAAGGGAGACTATCAACTGGGTGTGTCTAAATGTTCGGGTGCTGGTGCCTATCAAAATGTATCACTGTGATCCCTGCGTGGAAGGAAGTCTGAGACTTACGCTTGCTCTAGTTGCATATCGGGTGGAGGTGTTAACGTGTATGTTGTTTGGATAAGTGTTACATTGGCCGGGTTGGGTTTGAATAACCGTGGCTCATACATGTTGGTCAGGCAACGTAGGAGTTGACAACTGTGGTATTAGACGAGAGTCACGCATACTGCACAGGAACTCCCTGCTCGAAATGTAGACAGAGTGTAGAGGAGAGTGCTGGTCATGGGCATGACGCTTCTTGTTTTCCGTCACCCACGCTACGTACACCAGTCACTTCGCGTGCCCAGGCTCTTACCACCGTTCGGTCATCATCGTTGGATCCTCCCTAGCAAGAGTCCGCGTGGCAATATTAACAGGTGCATGATTGTTGAATTCCTTTTAGATGCATGGTATGAAATATAATGAAACAGACTGAACCTTGAGACCTGATTTTTATGACTGAGACTGTGTTTTTATATGGTTATCATTCTATATCAATAAGACATGAGTCTATGAATTACTATCTTTGCTATTCATCCCTGTTGGAGTAGATGGTAAGACTAAATATATGCAGTATTAGAGATTGAATCACATGTTCATGCATGGTATGAAATATAATGAAATAGATTGAACCTTGAGACCCGATTTTTATGATTGAGACTATGATTTTATATTGTTATCATTCTATATCAATAAGACATGAGTCTATGAATTACTATCTTTGCTATTCATCCCTGTTGGAGTAGTTGGTAAGACTAAATATATCCAGTATTAGAGATTGAATAAATTCACATGTTCATGCACTTATTATCCTATATTGAGAAATTGTACAGCAACAAGGCACGTTCATGTTTTGTTGAAACTAGTCAAGTGTCCACTCTCAGCAATTAAAAATTTGGCAATCGAAATTTTGATATAGTCGAGGTAGGATCATTATAGTGGTATCAGAGCCTTGATCTTGTCATCCTACTGGGATTGTTTTTCAGACTTTCAGTTGGTTCAGCGGTAGCTATGTTGACCAGGTATGCATAGCAGGCACAGGTCATACGGTTTTAGACATAACATAGCTGAGCAGGAATAGACAGATTCTTCTGTACAGGTTGATATAGAGAACAGTCATACATAAGACAAGGAGTTTGTTTTTGAACAAGTTATTCCAGGTACAAATATGGCTGAGGAGACAGATAGAGAGCCCAGGGAAACATTAAGGGCCATTCGAGACGAACATGATCATATTGCTGATGTACTACATCATCTTACAGGGGTTATCCAGCAGTTGACAGTAGCATGCAGGAGACCCCAGAGCCATCACAGTGGAGGCAGTGTAGCGGGATCACCTAGGGCAGCTAGGGCCTCCACTTGTACTTCTGATAGGCCTGCTATGCCTAACTTTGCGGATAATAATTCAAGGGAAGAGGTAGCACCACCGGAGGCAGCGGACATTCTTCCAGAGAATGTGATGACCATGCATGATGAGTGGAATATGTTACCAGATAATGTCAAAGCAGATTTGACCTTTTCCCAGTACATGGTTCAGAAAAAGGGAGTTCGACAGGACCCAGCAGGATAGAAGACCCAGAGGTCAGAACATGGATTTAAAACATGCGATGAATAAATTAACTCTTCTCACATTTGATGGTAGCGGTAAGACATCCGCGAGAGCTTGGATTCACAGGCTAGACACTTTCTTGACCCTCAGACCCATGTCTGAGACTGAGGCAATTAAATTTGCCACAATGCATCTAGAGGGAGCAACATATGACTGGTGGCATCATGGCCTTGTCACCCAGGATCATGGATTGATTACTTCCTATGAGACTTTCAGCATGAGGTTGATCACCCGTTTCGATAGGAAGGACATAGAGATCTATTACAGGGAGTTAGCCTAGTTGAAAGAGAGTGGATCATTAGAACACTATATTGATGAGTTTCAGAGGATCTCTATCATGGTTCCGGGCATGTCTAAGAAGAGAATAGTGATGTTGTTTATTGAGGGCCTACAGGATAAATTCAGAGGTTTGGTTAGAGTTATCAAGCCAAACACCTTGGATGATGCTATTAAATTAGCACATGATTTGGATTCACCTTCTTCCATATTGCAGCCACCTAGGAAAACTTTTAAGGGATCCTCTTCATTCCAAAAGAATAAAAATCAGAATAAGAATATGCCTCCTAGGTTGGATTTTGAGATTAGAAATGAGTTGAGGAGAAAATTATGCTTTACATGCAGGGAGCCTTGGACTCCAGACCACAGGTGCCTTTGGAAAGACAAAATACATAATATTGAGGTGGCTTCCGATGGTGAGTGTGAACAGTATGAGGGCAGCAATGATGAGGACAGCGATGAGGAGGCTCAGGTAGAACAATCAACAGAAGAAAAAAAGAAGAAATACCCCCATGAGCAGCCCCCTGTTACTTTAGCATCCCTTTCAGGGATTCCCACATGTCACCCTTTTCGTTTGAAGGGAGTGGTTAGAGGATAGAGAATCGTTTGCCTATTAGATACAGGTGCCACTCGTAATTTTATTAGCACAGGTATGATCTCCAGGTGGAGGTTACAGGTAGATGGCATTCCCGAGTTTGAGGTCAAGGTGGTAGGAGGAGACTTGTTGAGTTGTATAGGGAAGATCTCCGGACTCCTGATTCACTTTGGAGATTATCTTCTAGAGGCTGATTTTTATGTCGTTGATTTAGACAGTCTAGATGTTTCATGGGTATGCAGTGGCTACAAATTCTAGAAAGATACACTATTGATCACAAGTTGAAACAATTGGAGTTCAGGCAGGGTGATCAGTAGATCATTCTTAAGGCCATGCGAGATGGCGGGCCCAGATTAGTGTCGACTCACAGGATGGAGGCCATCATGAGGCATAATGACATGGAGTGGGCAACCCAGTGCTTCATATCGCTTCATATCCTCTAAACCCACACCAGATTTAAGACATCAGGTTCATATTGATGTCCAGAACGTGCTTGATAAGCACAAGCGGGTTTTTGAGGACATACCGCGAAGCATACCTTCAGATAGAGGGTTTGAGCACATCATTGAGATGGAGGAGGGCGCTAGGCCCGTGATCACTACCCCTTATCGTCTTCCTAGGCACTATAAGGAAGAAATAGAGAAGATGATAAAGGAACTCCTTGATATGGGGCACATCAGACCCAGTTCCAATCCCTTTGCTTCTTCAGTAGTTTTGGTGAAGAAGGATGGTACTCTTCGCATGTGTATTGATTACCGCGCGCTCAACAAGAGGACCATTAAGAATAGGTACCCCATCCCCCCGATTGATGAGCTATTAGATGAGTTACATGGGGCAGTATACTTCTCGAAGATAGATCTTCGATCAGGGTACCATCAGATACGTGTCTGTGAGGAAGATGTTCATAAGACAACATTCAGATGTCACTACGGGCACTACGTGTTTCTAGTGATGCCATTCGGGCTCACTAATGCTCCTGCTACTTTTCAGTCTTGCAGGAATCACATATTCAAAAAGCAGTTGCGCAAGAGTGTCTTGGTATTCTTTGATGACATCTTGGTCTTCAGCAGGACATGGGAGGAGCACTTGAGACACTTGGATGAGATTCTTAGCATTGTGGAGAATCAGTATCTAATTGCAAAAGAATCCAAGTGTGAGTTTGGGTTGATTGAGATCCTCTACCTGGGACATGTGATAGGGGCAAATGGAGTTAAGGTTCACCAGGAGAAGATACAAGCAATTCTTGACTGACCACCACCGAGGAATGTATCAGATTTGAGAGGGTTCCTTGGGTTATGTTATTATTACAGGAGGTTCGTGAAGGGATTCTCTCAGGCAACAACACCCCTCACCGATCTCACTTGGAAAGGGGCTTTCAGGTGGACAGTGAGGCAGAGATAATCTTTGATAGACTCAAGACAGTCATGAGTACGTGTCAGGTTCTAGCACTGTCAAATTTTTCTCGTCCGGTTGTTCTAGAGTGTGATGTTTCAGGGAATGGGATTGGTGCAGGACAGGCATTCCATAGTATATGAGAGTAGGAAACTTAAGGACAATGAGAGGTTGTACTCTACGTATGACAAAGAAATGCTTGCCATCATGCACGCCTTGGCTAAATTCAGACAGTATCTGGTGGGTGGCAAGTTTACAGTTAAAACAGATCACAATAGCTTGCGCTACTTCTTGGAGCAGAAAGAGTTGAACGAAAGACATCAAAAGTGGGTCAGTAAAATCCATGGATACGATTTTGACATTGAGTATGTCAAAGGCAAAAATAATATTTTGGCTGATGCACTATCTAGAAGACCTTAAGTTGCAGCTTGTTGTGTTCTATCAGAGATTTCCACAGATTGGAAATCCCATTTACTGGTTGAGTATTCTAAAAATACTCAAGCTTGTCAGATTTTGGACGGTCAATCCCCAGATAACAGGTACAAGGTAATCAATGATCTCATCTTCTATAAGGATAGGATCTACCTAGTGCCAGATTCTAAGCTTAAGGCTAAGATAATGAGGGCTGTTCATGATGCGCCCTCAACAGGACATCCGGGGTTTTTCAAAACCTACAAGCAGGTTAGAGAGAGGGTCTCATGGAAGGGCCTTAAGGATGATGTTCTCTAGTTTGTCAGAGAGTGTCAGACTTGTCAGCAGAATAAGTCTGAACACGAGCATCTGGCCGACTTATTGTAGCCCCTACCCATTCCATCTTAGAGATGGAAAGGTATTTCGATGGACTTTATTACTGGTTTGCCGAGAGTGCAGGGCAAGGACAACATATATGTGGTGGTGGACAAACTTACTAAGTTCGCTCATTTCTTTGCTATTTGTAGTATGTAATAAAGTCATTTTGTATTAGACTTGGTTATGTTTTGTCGAAAGGGTAGTTAGGAGCGAGGAGATGCGTTCGTTGGTTTCCCCAATGAACCGACTATTATATAAGTACTTTGGTTTATTGTGTTGATGTTATGTTTTTGCTGGTAATAAATATAGAAATAAACATTTCCTCGCCATCTTGGTATTCTGGTATGGTATTTTGTGCATTTCATTGGTATTGGTAATAATTGTCTTATTGGTAAATGTGTTGTTTGTATCACTGAATATATGTTGTATTGTTCTGCACATTGTGGATTAATAACCATTGTACATTTTGGTGCTGTTGCCCAAGTCAGGTTCTGTAGGTCATAGAGAAGAGGGAATACCAAGGGAAGATCAAGTGACACGAGATCTGGTGGTGGCCTAGGAAGTGCCGGTACGTGCGAAGAGAAGCCGAGAGAGAGCGGTTCCACAGAAGCATGGTACAGATCAAATTTCGGTACCACCAACGGTGTAGGATCTGCCTTGCGGAAGTCCTCGATTCCTGGCTAGACATTTGGTCCACTCAATTAATTCATGCCCCTGCTTCCAAACAAATATCCTAAGTGCATGCCTGGAGAAGTAACTAAAGAAGAGGCCGCCCTGCGGATTCTTGGCCAACAAGAAGAAGAAGAAAGACGTCGCCACTTGAGAGGATTGGGGAACCAGTCTCTAAGCGAAGGGCAACTCAAGGAAAGCCTGATTGAAAACACCATAGAAGGAATAGCCAACTTGGCCATTTCAGAAACATTGAAGGGAGGGGAGAACCCTGAAACCCCTGCTCAAAGAGAGTACGGGGAGGAACACCAGTCCGCCCACACAAAGGAATCACAAGGAGAAGGAGAGAGCACTAGTTTTGGAGCAGGAGGAAGTATCCTGGCTGGAGGGAGAGTCTTGATAGGAGGGAGCGTCCTAGCAGGAGGAAGTGTCCCGGCAGGAGGGAGCATCCCGGCAGGAGGAAACATCCTGACAGGAGAAAGTGTCCATGTCCCCGCAGGAGGAAGTGTCCTGGCAGAAGGGAAAAGAATGTTAGTAGTCAAGCAGAAACTTCCCAGATTTACTGGAGACGGGTGGGATGACCCGGCCCGACACTGTAAAACGTGTATCACCATATGGCAGGCCAACGAAGAAAATGATACAGATGAATGGTTAAAAGCCTTCCCTGCCACACTAAGAGGGATCACTATTGATTGGTACACGGACTTGGATGCTGCCTAGAAAACCACATGGAAGGACCTTTGTACTGCCTTTGAGGAGGAATTTAGACTCCTACGTGATGACGACGAAATAGTCACGTAAATCTATAATACCAGGCAAGGGACAAAACGAGTCAGTTAGGAGTTATACCAGGAGACTCAAGGAGTTGATAGGGAAATTGGATAACAAACCTGCTGATGGATTGAAAAAAAGATGGTTCATTGAAGGGTTAACCCCGTCCTTGAAACGAAAAATGAAGATAGTACCGCCATCATCCTTTGGAGAGGCATGCACCCGAGCAATGGACATCAAAAGTGAAAATAAAACTTCCAAAGCTAAGAAGCAGGGAAGCGGGGGAGTGAGAGCTCAGAAGAAAGTGGGGACGAGTCCAAGACCATCTAGGCCTTGAGAAAAGACATGATGCGGTTGACAAAGGAAGTTACGGGAAGTAAGGAGGAAAAAAGAGAGGGGAGGGAACTCTGGTGTACAGATTGTGAGGAGGGGCATACTAAAGGAACATGTCCGCGCAAAGCTTTCTGTGATATTTGTCAGGTGTTAGGCCACACAATCAAAGACTGCCCCTACAATCTAAAGGCACGGAGTGCTCAAGTATTTTTCACCCAAGGAGAACAATCCACACCACCTGCCACCCCTCCACGTAACACACATATATAGAAGCTTCGCTTGGAGGGTACCGAAACAATAGACGCGGGAGCAACGACAACAACAATAATAACATCAATAATAACACACCTCAGAGAGCAATCTAGTACGATGTTAAAGGAAGACCCATGATTCAATGTAGGCAATGCAACGAGTGGGGACACTTTGCACGGGATTGCCAGAACGGGGGAGGACAAATTGAAGGGATGTTATATAAATGGTGTGGACTAGGAAATCATTAGGATGCCAATTGCCCTAGACAAAAGGGGGTGAACAGGCTTGGCATTGCAGAATCAGAGAATGAAGTATTCGCCATAACAAGAATGCAGTCCAGGCAATTTGCATACCCCGACATAGCTACAGAGAAAGAAAGGTTCCAAGAAGCCAGGAATGACATTAGAAATAACATGCCAGAGGGAGGAAGAGGAAGTGCCGCTAAATCCTCAAATAATCGGCCAGTACCTAGCATCATGAAACAAGTATTGGAAACCACTATTCCTGTAAAAGTTATTGATCTATTAGAAACATTACCTCAGTTACGGGTAGCAATATCACAAGGAATAAGTAGTCAAGAGGAGACCCTTAAGGAGGAGGAGAAAGAAGAAAAACCAGCAGAAAAGACGGATACTCTATTCACTATAGGGACAGGGAGGACACCTGTAGTAGTAGAAATGGAGATAATGGGGTGCAAACTATCTAATACTATTGTGGACGGAGGGTTCGGTGTGAATGTCCTACCGGAGGAGACTTGGAAGGTACTAGGGAAACCCACCCTCTGGCCACCCACATTTCAATTGGTAGGAGCAGATCAACATGGAATCAAACCAATAGGAACCTTAATGGGGCAAAAGGTAATGATCGGTACACAACAGTTCCTCCTCGACTTTTTTGTGGTAATTACTCTAGAAAAGAAGGGGTACGATGCATTGTTAGGAAGAGGTTTGCTGGTGGCAGCCAAGTCCACCCATAATTGGAAAAAGAATACCCTATCCATAGAGGTAGACGAGAGAAAGTACACGATAGATCTGAGGAATCAGTGTGCAAGTCAGGATCTTGCATTTGACTCAGAGGGAGAAGACAAAGGAGCCAAACCAGATGGAGTGCTCCGACTAGGAGAATGTTTAGAAGATGAGACTAGCTCCCTCAGCGACCTGTTTCACTGGTAGATGGGAGACTATGAGGTATTCTAGCCAGGGTGCAATATGCTGCGAATCCAAGGAGCAGATTCAGAGGAAAGTTACCCTGAGGGGTATAAGGAATACAAGGAGGGCACGACAACCATCAATAACAAACCGACATATATTTGATGGAAAGATAGAATACAAAGATGCCAATTTGCAAACTATAAACCTGGGTGAGAAGGATGAACCCAAGGAAATCTTCATAGGGGGACGATTGGGACCCTGTATTGAAGAGAGCAACATTTAAAATCTTTCTTGAATACAAGGATGTATTCGCATGGACATATAAAGACTTAAAAGGAGTACCACCAGAGTTGTGTGTCCATCGGATACCGTTGATACCAGGAGCAAGACCGGTGCGTAGGCGACCTTACCGCATGAACAAGAACTACACTGCCAAAGTTTAGGAGGAATTCACAAAAATGCTAGAAGCAGAAATCATATTCAAGGTACAAACCTTTGATTGGGTGTCTCCCATAGTCATATCACTGAAGGACGGGATCCAAATCCGGATATGTGTGGACTTTAGGTGCTTGAATACGGTAACTATAGAAGATCCCTTTCCTATTCCTTTTACTGATAGTATCCTAGAAGAGGTAGCCAGTCATGAAATATACTCCTTCATGGACAGGTTTTCAGGCTATAACCAGATTAGCATTGCTGAGGAGGATAAGCTAAAAACCACATTTGTAGTGGAAGATGGGGTGTATGCTTACAATAGAATGCCCTTTGGATTGTGCAATGCATCAGCCACCTTCCAAAGAATCATACTGCATATCTTTCAGGGCATGTCTGTGGGGAATTTCAGAGCTTCTTTGGATGTCTGGTCAGTTTATAGCCAAAAGAAGCACCACCTCAAGATCATCAGGGAATGCATGGATCGGTGCAAAAGGGCCAGACTAACCTTGAATCCAAAAAAATGCAGA
Source organism: Thuja plicata (assembly GCA_018584345.1). NCBI lineage: Eukaryota > Viridiplantae > Streptophyta > Pinopsida > Cupressales > Cupressaceae > Thuja > Thuja plicata. The sequence goes on from MU224923.1 coordinate 683,803, forward strand.
TTCATGGTTCCACAAGGCAGACTCCTATGCCATATTGTATGCAAGGAAGGATTGAAAACAGATCCGGACAAGATCAGGGTAATTCTAGAGATGGAAGCTCCATCTGATGTTACTGGGGTAAAGTTCTTCTTGGGATATGTGGGGTACTACAAAAGATTTATAAAAGGATTTGCTGGAATATCTCTATCCTTAGAAAAACTTACCAGAAAAGGAGAGCGGTTTTGCAGGGAGAAGGAACAGGAGGAGGCCTTCGAGGAACTAAAGAAGAGACTAGTAGGTATTCCAATTCTCATATACCCGGATTGGGACAAGGACTTTCACGTCCATGTGGATGCTTCTAATTATAAAATAGGAGCCACCTTGGCACAAATGGGGAAGGAAGGACTAGACCATCCAGTGTACTTCGTGAGCAGGCTATTATCAAAAGCAAAGCAGAATTACAGTACCATTGAAAGAGAAGCTCTAGGTATGGTTTATGCAGTTCAAAAATTTAGACATTACCTATTACTCCTTTTAAATTTTTGTTGATCATCAAGCACTCATGTACCTCGTGAATAAGCCTGTAATCCAAGGGAGAGTAAGTAGATGGCTAATTCCCCTGCAAGAATTTACTTTTAAAACATAGTCCAGCCTGGAAAAAGTCATGTAATTGCTAATCAATTATCTCGAATCAAGTCGGGGGAAGCCCTCAGAAGTGGAATAAATGAGGATTTCCCTGATGCCCACTTATTTCAAATTGCTATACTACCTCAATGGTATGAAGGGATAGGACAATACCCGTCAACATCAACATTTCCAAGAGAAATGCCAGTAGCAGAAAGGAGAAAAATTGCACTCAAGAGCGGGACATTTCAGTTAATAGAGGGATTGCTATATAAAATGGGGCCAGACGAGATTTTACTGAGATGTGTGATGGAGAAAGAAATCTCCGGAGTCCTAAGAGAATCACATGAAGGCTTGGCGGGAGGCCATATGGGGCCTGATGCAAAAGTGGCCCACAGTGTATGCATATGCTTGGGAATGGGTCATTAGCTGTGATACGTGTCAGAGGGTAGGGAAGCCCCTAAAAAGAGACTTCATGCCATTGTTTCCGTCCCAACCACAAGAATTGTTTGAGCGATGGGGGTTGGACTTTGTAGGGCCCCTCCCTACTAGCAATAATCATAGATGCAGATACATAGTGGTGGCAACTGAATACCTTACAAAATGGGCTGAGGCACGTGCACTCCCAGACAACACAGCTCTGAGTGCTGCAAAATTTCTCTATGAACAAATAATAACAAGATTTGGCATACCACTACAACTCACGAGTGACAGAGGGGTGCATTTCGTAAATCAAACTATCAGAACAATGACAAACGAGTACAAAATTTTTCACTCCTTTTCCAGTCCGTACTATCCAAGGGCAAATGGCCAAGTAGAGGCCACAAACAAAATATTGGTATCAATTCTATACAAGACTTGTGGAGTTGAAAAGGGAGATTGGGGAGAAAGACTACCAGTAGTGCTATGGGCATACATAATGACCTACAAAGCCACCACTGAGCAAACACCCTTTCACTTAATTTACGGGCAAGAGGCTGTGATGCCTATGGAATATGGAGTACCCAACTTGAGGATAGCAGTTGAACACAAATTAGGAGATACATAAAGCTAAAGGAAAGACTTAGTACTCTAATAAAGTTGGGTGAAAGGTGGACACTATTGCAGCAGATTGGTCAGCTGCGCAGGTAGCTGAATTATTCTTCTGAGAAGTTCTCCCCAAGACCATTGTGAGCGACAGAGACAGTAAGTTTCTCGGCACTTTTTGGTAGGAGTTGTTCAGATTGGCCGGCACCGAATTGACTCCTAGCACCAGTTACCATCCGCAGATAGATGGCCAGATGGAGATTGTGAACAAATGGGTGGAAGGTTATCTCCGGAATTATGTAGCGGGGCAACAGAGGGCTTGGGTTAGATGGTTGTATTTGGGGGCGTTTTGCTACAACTCCACCTATCATATGACTATTGGCATGCCACCATTTTGAGTTCTCTATGGCAACGGGCCATTATCTTTTATAGACTTGGCCCTACAGGACAACAAGGCACCGATCGCGAGAGACTGGCTACAAGATCATCAAGATATCCTTAGGTCTCTCAGGGAGAACATTCAGAGGGCACAAGATCAGCAAAAGATGTATGCTGATCAACATCGGGTAGAGCAGAGTTTTGAGTCAAGAGATATGGTTTACCTTCGCCTTCATTCATACAGGCATAGTTCTTTGTTGAAGAGTGGGTCAGAAAAGCTCAAGCCCCAGTTTTATGGTCCCTATCGCATCTCCAGGAGGGTTGGTGAGGTGGCTTACGAGCTCGAGCTGCCGACAGATAACCGGATTCATAATGTTTTTCACATGTCTTGCCTCAAGAAGGCAATTGGACAACAGATAATTCCTTCAGTTGGTTCACCCCCGCTTGATGAGGAAGGTAAATTGGTTTTGGTTCCAGCTGAGGTGATTGAGATCAGAGAAAGGAAACTGCGGACAGGGCTATCAGAGAGTACTTGATTCGACGGAAGGACTTACCGATCAAGGATGCTACATGGGAGGGTGAGTCTATTTTGCAACACCCTGCATTGAGATTGCTTGAGGACAAGCAATCTCGGGAAGGGAGGATTGTAATGTCCCCTTCTCCGTAGTAGGCCATTATGGCGCCTGATTAGTCTATCTCCCCATCCGGATAGGCTAAGGGCTTCTTTCAGAGGATGCCAGCTAGTTACAGGCTTCAGTGGGCGAATATTTATTATTTGGGCTCCTTTTTTTAAAGTTAGGTCACTTTATTTTATAAAGTGATTATAATGTCACTTTATGACTTTAAGTTACTTTATTTTAAAAAGGTAACTTAAGTGACTTAAGTGAGCAATTTTATTCCACATTTCTTAAGTTTGAGTGTTTTCCCTCACTTTGAGGTTATAAAAGAAAAAAAGGTACTCTTGGGAAAAGCACCATGAATGTTATAAGCAAAAATAAATTAAATCTCTGGTTGCATTTGTGATTGGTTATATCTTTCTTAAGGACGCAAACCCTTGAGAACTTGAAAGGTTGGATGTAGCCCCAGCATTTCAATAGTGGTGGAATCATTTCAGATTTCATTTTCAGAGCTTAATGTGTTGGTAAGATAAAATACTTCATATTCAACGCACTTCAGATTCAACATTCTGTTAATTTATTAGCAGAGGAAATTGTATTGATAAGTTTCAGTTTGCACCATGGCTCTGGTATTTTAAGAAATCCTACAATGGTGATTGAAGAAATATTGTGGACTGGTTTTTTTGTGACATATGGATTTTGTGCTGGTCATCTGACATATTACTTACGGTGAAACATTGTATCAATACTGTGAATACTCAAGGCCACTAAACATGCTTGCAACCTTTTTGTAAGGGAGACTATCAGCTGGGTGTGTCTATACGTTCGGGTGCTGGTGCCTATCAAAACGTATCACTATGATCCCTGCGTGGAAGGAAGTTTGAGACTTCACGCTTGCTCTAGTTGCATATCGGGTGGAGGTGTTAACGTGTATGTTGTCTGGATAAGTGTTACAACGGCCGGGTTGGGTTTGAATAACCGTGGCTCATACATGTTGGTCGGGCAACGTAGGAGTTGACAGTTGTGGTATTAGACGGGAGTCACGCATACTGCACAGGAACTCCCTGCTCGAAACACAGACAGTGTAGAGGAGAGTGCTGGTCACGGGCCCAATGCTTCTTGTTTTCCGTCACCCACGCTACTTACACCAGTCACTTCGCGTGCCCAGGCTCTTACCACCGTTTGGTCATTGTCATTGGGTCCTCCCTAGCAAGACTCCGCGTGACAACATTAACTGGTGCATGATTGTTGAAGTCCTTTTAGATGCATGGTATGAAATATAATGAAATAGACTGAACCTTGAGACCCTTTTTTTATGACTAAGACTGATTTTATATGGTTATCATTCTATATCAATAAGACATGAGTCTATGAATTACTATCTTTTCTATTCATCCCTGTTGGAGTAGATGGTATGACTAAATATATCCAGTATTAGAGATTGAATAAATTCACATGTTCATGCACTTATTATCCTATATTGAGAAATTGTACAAGGCACGTTCATGTTTTGTTGAATCTAGTCAAGTGTCCACTCTCAGCAATTAAAAATTTGGCAATCGAAATTTTGATATAGTCGGGTTAGGATCAATACACTTCATGCATGAATGTGTATACTTTGTGTCTTCATATATTCATACATATATTTCAGATTTTCCAATATATGCTCCATGTGTGATTTCTATCTTTGGTTGATTTAGAGTAAGATATTAACTAGAAGAGAACCAAAAGATGCGAATTTAAGGCATACTGTTATGAAAACGTTGGTTTTTACAAATTAAATTGACACCGTTATGAAATAGTTTAATAAGGAAATTATGACAGAAATTGCTTAAGGACAAACAATTTTGGGAGGGGCGGTCTATCATGAGCCATAATTGATGTGTGTGTGTAAATTGGATTGAATATTGTTAAGTCTTTACTTAAATAATCAACATTAATAATATTATTTATCAATTCATAATTAATAATATTAACCAAATTAATATTCAATATTCTAATCAATACTAATAATATTATTAATCAATATAATACTAATAGTTAATCAAAATAGAAATAATTAATATTATTAATCAATGTAATAATATTAATGTAGTTATTAATATTAGTAATAATAAATCAATATTAATCTTGTTAATACAATATCAATAATAATAATAAATCAATATTAATAATATTAATATTAAATATTAAATCAACATTAATAACACTCAACTTGGAAAGTCACGACCCTTTGCAAGAATATTTAAATGACATGAAACTAGCAAAGAAAGAAACGATAGCTTTATTTTCCTTTTTTTTTTAAATTTTAAACAATAAAAAGCACACGAGAAAAATGAGAAAATATAGGAGAAAAAGGAGGAAGGATTTATTACATATGGCAAGGAACAAAAAAAGAAGAAAACATATGAAATAAGAAAAGATGTTCATGTGGAAAGCAAGAAGTTAATTTCCCTTCTTATAAGGATTCCATCTAAAAGGCATGTAACTTCATTTTAAGACTGACTTTATATATATATATATATATATATATATATATATATATATATATATATATATTTCTAAAAC
>MU224923.1:699144-722481 GCA_018584345.1 Thuja plicata
ACATAACACAAGGATTTTAATGTGGAAACCCTGTTAAGGGAAAAACCACTGGGACTGGTACCCCAAATTTTCACTCTTCTGAAGTGAGCCCTGTTAGGAGCCAACCTTGTTAAAGGTTACAAACACATAGTTAAGTGCGACCTTGTTAGAGGATTTTTATACATAGGTTGTCACTAAGTATCTGGCATCTACGCTACCATCTTTGAATCAATCTCTAGACTGTCAATAGGCTTTATGCTAATCTTACTACCATCCTTGAATCAGCCTCCTTCTTAGACTGTCAATAGGCTTTAGGTAAGACCGATGCTACTATCATGAGTCAACCTTTTTGGTAATCTGTTAGGATATACCTCAATTATAGAAGACGGTTAAGTCCTGCTCTGTTAAGAGACTTAATGCTTCAATGGTTAAACTGAAACACAATGACCTGTTTCTAATGCAACTTTGAATTGCAGATATTCAGATCTATTTACGTACATTACCTCTCTGATCAATGTATCAATTCAATTCCTTTGTACTTCACTCTTTCTGCTCTGTGATGCTGTGCTTCACTGTTCGTCTGTGTCTATAGAATTCTTTAGCTCTCCCTTAGCTTGATTGATTATGACTGTATGAAGTTCATCCTTCACCAGTTTCTCTTCAGCATCTTCTTTCAATTCACTCCCCCGTGTATCTGAGTGCCTGTGGAAATGAATTATGATTGTTTCTTATATAGACATGATTTTCCTTGATTCTTGATTCTTGATTCTTGGCGTGAAAAATAATCTAGCCAATTTGATTTATGGCTTTAACTCCTGATTTATCTCGTAGTTATCTTCTTTAAATCACTTACTTAACTGTGGTCGAATAAAACAAATAAAATAACCAGTTAAGTCTATCTTTAAGCTCTGCCAACTAGATATTTTGTCGTTTTCTGATCTCTCTGTTCTGTCGGTCAATTTTGCAGTTCGTCACTAGTGACAACTGCCAGTTTTGTCGGTGTATCTTCAGTTAGCTTCGAAATCTCCGTCTGTCGGGCATCATTGAATCTTGCTCGTTGGGCAACTCTGTTTTCAGCTCATCGAGCATCCTGTGATTCTGCATCGTCGGGCAACACTGTCTTCTGCTCGTCGGGCATCACTGTGACTTTATCTCTGTCTTTACCGGTGGTGTGCACTCCGTCGGTGTTGTCTGTCACTTAATGAATACTTGACTTTTATGCATTGTTGAAAGCATAATCATTGTTCCATTGATTCTCTGAAGTCTTTGGCATTATGTGTATGACCATACAGATGACATCAAGTTGACATCAATGACAATACAAACCATTAACTGATTTAATGTCTTGCATCATCTTCAACTTAACATTATCAAACATTCAATCAATTACATGTCATCAGGCACGAGGCCTGGTAGTCACTCTCGGTGTAGAGGGAAGTGAAACAGAAGAGGTGGCTGGGAGAAAGGCCGGAGCAACAAGAATGGAAGGAGTTGCAACAACAGGAGCAACATGAGTAACACACATAGGAATCTGAAATTCACTCTTCATCTATGTAGTGACCTCATGCGATCTTGTATTGAAATGTTGGTGTTCTTAGATTTGTTAGCACATGCACTAGAGGTTATGAAAGAATTGAGTATGGTTGATTGATGCAAGATTATGAGCGTATGAAGATGATAAGGGTGATAATAGGATGATAATGAAGATAAAAAGATGATAATGAAGATAGTTATGGCTCTTAAAGATCATAAAGTATGCAAGATCACAAATGCTCACTAGGTCATTAGGATTCAAAAGCTCATTAAGATTGCTCATTAGGATAGGCATTAGATTAAAATGAGGAAGATAGATGTTGTTTTTATAGAAGTCCTCATTGAAATCAAGGGTTGAGTTTAAGAGGTTAACATATGAATGGCTAAGATAAAAGGGTAGGTAGGAAATAATGAGAATAAAGGAATTAAGAGGTTAATGAAAATGGAGGGATGAGATTTTTTTTTCTCAAATTAATGCCTAATAAAATTTTAACGTGAGTGGTGACGCTGACATGACACAACCTTTGGCTCCACGTGAAACACTTTTGACTCTGAGCTATGAATCAATTAGGCCACATGGGGGGACTTCATCCCCACACTTTGCTTGTTCAAACCCACGAGCTCAATGACCTAATGAAGGCATATGGCTTGCAAGCATAGTGGCCCAATAGGGGTTTGAACCTTGGTGGCCACTTCACCAATGAAAGTTTTAAACCACGACACTATACGTTCGAAGACAAATGAAGGGATGAGATTAAGTGATAGGTAGAAAATATTAATTTTTGGTAACTCATCACATGATGCATTGGATTTAGACATGTTGGGATATGTGAGAGGGAAAAGAGGTAAATGAATTAATTAAATAAAAACACGCTTTTATTGAATTAATGAAGGAAAAAGGTAAAATAATGAGACAAGTGACATTTGTCATATGACTGAATTTAGCGTTGATTCATGTGTTAAAAATAATTGGTAAATAGAAAACAAGGATCAAGTTAGATAATTAAATAAATAAAAATATTTATTTAATTATTAGTAGAGAAAGAGGAAACTGGAAAGTTAGATAATTAAATAAATAAATATTTTTTTAATCATTGGATTGAAAAGACTAATAAATTAAATAGTACTTATTTACTTAATAGAAGACATTATGGTAACATAATTAAATAAGCACGAAGTTTCAAATATCGAGCGATGGTCTTGTAAACGTTGGCTAGGGCTCATTTTCCTGTGTAGGTTTTCGACTCTCGTTTCCTCAGTTTTGTGGGCAACAATTTGTTTTGTGGGGTGGTCCATGATTTGGGGTGGGGATTTTCTATTGCACATGCGCACATGTGTGTGAAGGTGCAGCTAGGGTTTGGGGTTGCTTATTCTATGCGCTTTGGAAGGCGTTGTTATTGTTGTTTGTTTCTTTGTTGTGGCGTTTGGGGGCTCGGATGTGATGACTCTAGAACCCTAGAGGGGATATGGATATTATGTTGGCTGCCAATAATTATTTTATGGTGGTTTTTATGTGCATAGAAGATAGAAACAAGGACTTTAAAGTGTTGAAAACATACTAGATGCTGAGAGGGGGGTGGGGTGAATCAACATCAACAAAATTGTCACTTAGATAATCAACTATCTTGAATATTCACCTCATAACACATTCAACAATTAATGAACAAAAATTAACACGTCAACACCAAGATTTTTATACGTGGAAAATCCAAATTGGGAAAAACCACTATGAACACTTGCCCACAAAGATAAATCAATGATATATAGTCTGATTACAAAGAAGTAGGAGCTCATTTGTCTGGACTTGCAATCAGTGGCTCACTGCCAAATATAAATAGGAGCTCATTGCTCCAAACTTGTAAAGAAAGGGTCACTGCCAAAGTAGCAAGATACAGAAAAGAACTTGTACACCCAAGACTCACAGTCCTAGGGACAAGGTATATACAACTCTCCACAATAGATATACATAAATTCTCCTGATAATGCAGTTATCTTGCACATCTTTGTTAACGTTAGTAACCCATTGTCTTTGCCTTTTCTTCTCTACCACAATCACAAAATAACCTCATAAATTATACTCTACTCTTCTGAAACTCTGCTTATAGTTCTTCACTTGCTCGCTCACAACTCACTTGCACTTTTCCAACACACATACTGTACTTATATACAAGATAGGCCATTGGAATTACAACAAGGTCAGCTATGCCAAAAGCAAATTAAAAACAAATTACAAGTTGGCTATGACAATAACTAATTATAGTACGGTTCATGCCAAGAGCATCTAGACCAAAACATAGGTCACACTTAACATGAACCCATCTGGATAAGAGATAAATGTTAAAAGCAATACCCATACCAAAAAAATGAAGCATGATCCACTCCAAGAGAACGAGGGACCATGAACACATTACCCATTGTTCAATACCATATCCACAATCACCGAAATAACTTCCAGTCATCTCAAACGTGTAGGATCACACTACCCAAAGAACCACATCACTTGCCAGCAGTATCCAGACCTCCATACGTTATGGTGAGGTCCAATCTCCACTTAGATGCCACATCACTTGCCAATTGTCCACGTTAGAAGTCATAACATATTTTCAAACTAGAACACAAATTGATCATAACTGTAACACTTGGTAACACTATTCCGGATCACCAGGAAACACCACAACCAAGACCAAAACCAAAATACAATACAAATCACATCTGCGCATCTTCAACCTTGATTTCTAGAGCAGAAACCTTTTGGAAAATACAACAGAACAATTTTCATCTTCAACTTTTTATCGATTTATATCCCTATGTTTGAACCACTACATTCCAGACCAAAGAATATAACAAAGAAGCACTGACAACCATCATACTCATGATCTCTAGAATACATACCCATCTTCCACTATGTTGTAGTACTGAATACATACTTGTCTTCCACTGTTTTGTACCACGATCGTGTTCAACACACAACCTTACTTTTTCCATACCAACTTCCTTCTTCTGGACTTATCCGGACCACCAGATATATATGGACAACGGAAAACAATTCAAGAACAAAGATGTGGATGAATTTTGTGAAACATTTCATATCACTCACCATTCTTCCTCCATTTACTATCCTTAAGGTAATGGACAAGCCGAGGCTACGAACAAGAATATCCTCAAAATATTGAAAAGATCGGTTGATAAATCAGGATGAGATTGACATATTTAGATAAACCCGACATTGTGGGCCTACAAAACTAGCATCCGAACACCAACAAGAGCTACACCATTCTCCTTGGTTTATGGGACTGAAGCTTTTTTACCCTTAGAAGTTGAGATTCCATCCCTAAGAGTTTCACTACATGGATTAATCACCGATGAGGATTATAGGGTTGCCCGACTTCAACAATTGGAATTGTTGGAGGAACATCAAACACAAACATATGATCATTTGAAGGTATATCAGAATAGAATTTCAAGAAACTACAACAAGCATATCAAACCGAGAACCTTTCAAGTGGGCGACTTAGTGTTAAGAGAAAAACCTAAAATCAAGTTTATCGAGAAAAGAAGGCAAAATGGGAAGCAAATTGGCTTGGACTGTTTTTCATCACTTCTTCCTTTGGAATGGGAACCTACAAACTAGTTGATTGTGAAGGTGATGAGTTGCAAGAGCCCATTAATAGCATCCATTTAAAGACGTTTCATCCCTAATTAGATGAAAGAGTATAAAAATAAAGAGTATCAGACGAGTGTGTATCAGATGAGCTAGCATCTTCTTTGTACATGAAAAAAGTCAAAAATCCAAAAAAAATGAGAAAAGCTCAAAATCCAAAAAAAAATCAGAAAGATAAAAAAAAAATAAAAAATAAGGGAAAAGCAAAAAATTAGAAAAAGGAGAAAATTGAGCATGAAGAGAGCAAAAACATTCAAAAGTCAGAAATTTTTTGTCTTGGTGAAATCCTAGCAAATAGGTGCCTAGATGAACACAAAAAAAAGAAAAAAAAAGAAAAAAGAAAAAGAGAAAAAGTGCCTTGGTGAAAACCTAGCAATAGGCGCCTTGGTAGCAAAAAAAAAAGCAAAAAAAGAGAAAAAGAGAAATACACCCAAAAGGTGAAAACCTGGAAACAGGTGCTTTTTGTTCCCTTAGGTCTTTCCTAGTTGCATTTGTACATATTACATTTTCACCATCTCATTTGTACACATCCTCATTGCATCTGTCATTTGTGCATAGTCATAATAAAGTCTCTCAGCTGCATTGTCACAATTTTAGGTTTCATTTGCCGAAGCTTTACACATGGTTTCACTTATCACTTGGGGGCAAATCATTGGTTTTGGTACAAACATATTCAGAAGTGCTACATCTTGGTCACATGACAGAAGCAGATTTTCAGAACTTCAGAGGAGAGATATTTTGGAACCTTTGATGGATATCATTGTTCAACCTAAACAGTTTGTTCACATAACTTGATCCTTGAACTTCATTGACCTATTTTATCAGGATTATAAATCGAGAAAACCTAAATGATCACAATGTTTGGAATTCTTATTGAAAATCTTGATACATTACAAAACACTTGAAATTTTTGATGATTTTCATTGACATTTTCAAGTCATGTTCTTTTTAGCTAATCAATGATGTTTCAACTAGATTGACGATGATGAAGACATGATGTTTTTGTTGACTTTTGTGTGACTGTTTTGAGGAAGATCCACCAACTTGTGTGAATTCGTCTAACAACATGGTCATCAAAGAACCATCGAGGACATTCATATAGGAAGGAGGGTTAACCTTTGTTTGTTTACGCCAAAGGATACCTTGGCTATTTAGATTTTCCATATCTTAATACCAACATCCACTTGCAACATTGAATCTGATGAAACCGGTATTCATACTCCCATAGTTGGTCATTCAACTAGTGAGGGTTGTACTAGTTTCCCAATGAGGTTACCAAATGAGATGTAAGTCGTATTCATATTCTTATGGTTGCAGTGGCACCAGTAAGGATTGTATCGACTCCTAGTTCCACAACGTTCAATGATGAAAATATATCTCTTTTGCATTTCTTTCGCAAAAATCAATGACAGTTAGTTGCATTGCATTGCATTTTCATGTTAGCTTAATTGCATTATTTAAAGGATTTTTCCAAGTTCAAAGGGGGTTAATCATTTTTGGAGTTAAATCAATTTAGTGGTTTCAAATCAATAATGTGAGATTATCTTTTGCATCCATTCATTCATTAATCATTAATCATTATCTTTATACATCACAAGAAAAGCAAATAAAAAAAGCATTCAATCATTATTCATTTTCCATCCTTAAGATTGCATTTCATCAATAAAGTTGCATACATCATATTCCAAAAAGATAGTTACATTCATTTTACTATTGCATTGCATAAACCATAGCATCATGATAAGATAAAAAACATATAGAAGTAGTTGCATAAATCAATTGCATCCATTTATCTATGTCATAATATAAGACATTGCATCCATAGCATAAAAAGAGAAAAGCATCATAGAAATCATGTAGATCTGCATATGAAGAAATCTCACATCGACATCATAACAACATCAATGTGGAATCAAAGAGTCATCATAAATAAATGTCCATCATCAAAGAGTATAACAAATCAGTATATCAAGATACATCGACAAAATGATCCATAATCAAAGTCCTGATCAATAAATACAAATGATACATCAACTCAATATTAGAAGATCAAATCTCAGATTTGTATCAAGACCCAACAGGGGCACCTTATCCATCACCAGTAGCAGCACTTGATCCATCACTTATGCCTGTACCCCCTGTGCCATCTGGATCCCTATCACCCGATCTATCCAGAGTAGTTGGTGGTGTCTAACTCGTAATAGAAACATTTGGCAACTGTGCCATCATAGTCATAAAATGCTATAGCATAGTGGTCACCTGATCCATCCGACCAGTCATAGCAGTCATCCCTACCTGCAAAGTCCTCACATCCTGTACTAGAACATCTACAACTGGAGGAATCTAAGGAGCTTGAGGTGCCTGTGGAGCAAGAGGTACACCAGTGGGAAGACATGAACCTATGATGTAACAACCAGAGGATCTACCTAAGGAGGCACTTGTCTCTGTGGAGATGCTGGTCTCTGAGGACCCTGACCCTGTAAAGGAACCTATAAGGGAACTTGTCTAGCCAATTTTATCCATCTTTGTCTCTTCCTACCCCAATCTGGAGTTGGTCTATGCTGTGCCTGTCTCCACAAAGGTACATGTACATGTCTCTGCCTAGGCTGACCAAATCCACCACCTCGAGCTCTCACATGACCACCCCGCATCCGAGGTCCCGCAGCTCTCTGTACATGAGGAGCCCTCTATCTCCGTGCTCTTCTCCTACCACCACCACCTCCATCACCACCATCTCCACCATCATCATCAGAGGTCTCATCTGCATCTGGGATAGGTTCCGCAGGATCTGTAAATCTGGTAAACCTGTGATGAGAGAACCACTCTTGGTACTCCGCAGACACTCCTGCATCAGCAACATGCTCTAGTATCTCCCATCTGACATATCCCAATTGATTAATCTCTGTACAAGAAAAGTGGTAATCTACCTGTGCTCCCCACATAGATCACTCTGCCTGAACTCGAGTATATAAAGCCATACCCTAAGGCATGTCCTACACTTTGCCGTACTTTCTAGAAACTCTCCCAAAGCAGAATCTCTCTATCACAAGTGCAGATCGACCGATCATCCACCACGGAAAAAACATATAAGGAAGCTCATCATCATCCTCCCACCATCCCTCACAACCAAGGTAAGGTCTCCATACGACCTAATCAATATCATCAATGGTGCAACGCCAATACTCAAGTTTTCCTAGACGATGCTGGACAACCATCCCATCGTACAAAAATGCATAAGGCCATCCTCAACCTCACACTCGAGCTGCTATAGGTCTCGTAATCGGGATGTGCTCCCAGGTCCATAACTGTAATAAAACTAGGCCTGTGGATATCGCTGCACTTGCTCTATACATAACCTCAAGAAAATCATGATACAACTGTGCCAACACACAGGATCCCCAATAAAATATCCAAGGATGTGCAATCAAGTCCTCCAAAATGCGACCCCATTCGAATGAAAATCCTCGACCTCGTCGATCTGGCAGAAGTAAACCACCAATGACTGCACCCAAGATCGCTGGAAAAGTGGGAAATGAAGCAAATTGATCCCACATGATGGTATCATCTCCGATAGTGTCATCTCTGAACACTTGCTGCACACACTACCATCGTACACCTGATCGTAGTATACTCTCTCTCCTCGGGCAGTAATCCTCAGTAATCTGTATGCATCCTCAAGCGTGATAGTCATCTCACTGAGGGGTAGATGGAAGGTTTTATGGTTAGAGTGCCAATGCTCTGCCATAGCTGTAAGTAAACCCGGGTTCAGCTGAAACCGAGGGAGATCAAGAAGGAATCCTAGACTGCACTGCTCAATAATCCATCTATCTAGATCCGTCAGCTCGTCAACCAAATAAAAAATCCAAGTCGCAACATTCCGTACATATAACTTACAGAAATGTGTCTACATTTTGCAAACAAAGTGAATTATATTTGCATCTTTATATTATTGGATCATTTCAAGTCAATCAAACAAATCAAATCTATCCTTTCTCTTTTTGAGCGTATCAACCTATTGTTCCTAACCTCTAGATCTTGAGAAGGGAGCAATACATTAGTTTTCTACCCAATCTAATTGACACATCAAACATCCATTTATATGATTATTCTAACATCCAAAACACTTAGTAGCATCATTGAAACACATCTATCTATCTTGAAAATCAATCCAGTAATCCAGACGATCAATCGAAAGCAGTCTGTTCATCCTAAAATCAGGTTTTCATCAATTTTCTAGTAGGTGTCACTTGGCTAAGTGTACGCGTCATTTCAAACACCACGCATCATTTCAGACATCATACGTGTGATTTCAATCATCGGAGGTGGTACTTTAAAGTATACATGGCATTTCTCAAACCTAGGCGTCATTTAAAACTTCTTAGGCGACATTTAAAACACACATTTGCCGAAGGGTTTGCTACGCGACATTTTAAACATTGGATGCCATTTTTGACCTAATTACTAGGCGTTGTTTTAATACTCCTACGCGTCATTTCATTGTGCAGAGGCGGTGTTTAACAACCCTAGGCATCATTAAAACTATCCTAGGCGGCATTTTCCAAAATTTAATCTAAAAAGCATCTAAAAATGTAATAAATGCTATCAAAACATTGCAATAAATGCACTAGGAAGGTCAAAACCACTTACCGGAGGTTCGTAGTCTAAGGGTCTCTGATATTGGCATGCTCTCTCGAACCGATGCTCATGAATGGGGACCACCATCGTTGTCAATCTCACCAGGATCAGAACAAAATCTCTATGGTAAAAAGTGAAATGAATAGTAAATTTGGTGTTTTCAACCTATTTAAGCTATTTGACCTAATTTTGGAGAGAATTTCGACCTAGTTAGACCTAATTTACATTTTATACATACTGGGACATGTTGTGACATCATCCTCTTCATCAAGGTTTTTCAGAAACGAAAACATCTTGGATCTTATTCTACATCAGTCTCATCATCTTTTGCATCTGGACATCAAAATGCTTTCATAATATCATCAAATTAGGATTCTGCATCATCATATCATCAAATTAGGATTCTGCATCATATCTTACATCAAATCTGGGGCATTAAAAATTCAAACTTTTATCAGTGGGGCATTTTTCATCAGTTCTGCATCAGTTTCACATCAGGTTCTGCATCTATCACATCAAGGATTTTTCATCAATTTCTCATCAGGTTTCATATCAGAGTTTCATATTAGGTTATCAATTTTTGCATAAGGTTTTGCATCAATCAATCAATATCAAATCAATGATTAGGACATCAAGTTTTCTTTGAATCAATGCGCTTCACACATCAATTCAAAGAGGGGCATTTGTAGACACCTAAAATTGACCAGGTGTTCTCTAATCAAGGAAATTTGTATTTTTCATCAAATTGCTCATAATCTCATCAAATTACATCAAAATGGATCAAAATCAAATCAAATGGACATTTATAAATCAAATTGGACAAAATCAAATTAAATCAAAGGATTAATTAACCATGACATCAAATGATTAAGTATAAGCTTAAAAGGGACAATCAAATTATATAATTGATTTTAATTAATTAATTGTATAGTTTAAATCAAAAATCAAATTGAACCTATTCATCCCTACATGGCTAATTTAATTAATTGATTGAATTAAATAATCTTAAATATTCTTCAACATAAATTTGAGCAACCAATGGGAATTGAGAACACAAAGCACATGTATCACTCCTAAATTTGAATCTCAATCACTTATTTTGAACTTTCAATCTCAATCACTCAAATTTGTCCCTTTGTCCCAACCTGTGAGACAATCATTTAAATTGTCCCCCCATTTGAAAGCCTTTCACTCAACCATGGCCTAACTATGATCAATTAACTCCACCCCCTACACTTGGGAAAAACTTATAAATATAAGCCATTTTGAGAGCATTAAGGATCCTAGAAATTCGAATGCAAAGCATTAAACATCTTGTCATTTTCATAGCAATTTGAGCATAATTGAGAGATTATCATAGCATTTTAGCATTATGGAGATCATTTTGAGTGCATTTGGATACAATATTATTATGATTTGAGAGAATTGAGCTAGATTTAGGCATCTATCTTCATCAAATTCTCGTTCTAGGACTGTCATTGATAGAGATAAAGGTTGAGAGCTTTATCAACATGCTTAGATAGAGAGCCATGAGATGCTTATTGATTTAATTGCAATTCTTAGCTTAAATTTCTATTATTTTTCCATAGAATTGTAGTTAAATAAACTAATTTCATGAAGGTGTAATTAATTCACACACAGATGTACTACAAGAGATTTTTCTAGATGCCATTGTTGATGAAAAAGAAAGTCTCATTAGTTAAGTAGAAGGATTATTGCAACAAGTTTGAAATCAAAATCAAGTCACTACTAACTACACGATGAACGTTCATGGGAGGAAGATGGAACTACAAATGATTGAAACCATTCTAAACAAAATTGCAGTAGATAAGGTTTCACTTTCTGAGGCCTCTACAAATATTGAGACTTAATTGTTTCTTATTCTTTCTATATTTAAAAAAAAAATGTTCCATTTCCACTTCACCAAGGATATAAGGCAGAAAGATGAGTTTGTTGAGACCGAGCTGAATGAGCAGCTGAAAAGTGTCACTACCGAGCCCGGTTCACTACAAGTTTACTACTCAAGGTGGAAGCATTTTATGGGAATGCAACAAGGGCTTAGACACGAAGATAATAAGAGAAGGATGGAACTTATTGAGCTGCAAGAACTTTTGATTCCCCACATTGAATCAATGCAAAGGTATTTAAATAAGGCCAAGGATTTGGTCAATACCCCTGATGGTAGTTCATTAGACACCATCATTGGATTGACATCTGATGTTTCTTCTCAGAGTGTTGTACTTCACACACTTAAAAAGAATGAGAGTCATCCCTAGCTGATGTACAGAAGAAGTTCCCACACATTTTTGATCAGGTATAAGTATATCCTGCCGAGCACTAAGTAATTTTTTTTGGCATATTTGTCAAAAAAGGGGGATAGATATTATAAATACACAAGGGGGATAGATAGGGATATTAGTACATACATGAGATATAAGTATACAATTTTGAGGAGTATTGTCCCAGGGGGGATTTTTGAGTTTTTGGAAGTTTTGAAGATTTTGCAAAATTTGGATGACTTTGAAGTTTTTGTCAAAATGCCCAACTAATGTCAAACGGGGAGATTGTTACTCCTACCCGAGCTATTATGTTTTCATTAGTTTTGTCAATGTCACATTGTTCATACTAGATAGTCAGTAAAGTAATATAGAGACATGCACCGAGCAGAGACAATTACCAAGTGAGTTAGTCACCGAGAAGTGATAGTTACCGAATCGAGCATTATGTCACTGAGCAAGAACAAAGCATGTTGCCAAGTTTCACAAATTTGACATAATCATTCAATGAAAATACATTGAGTCTGGATGCCGAGTAGGAAATGTATTACAAAATCTAAAGTGAGCGTTTGTTAGAACATTGAGATTGCAAAAAGATGATTGTACATGATCACGAGGCAGATTCACCAATGAAAATAAAGAATAAATAATGCATTGGAAGCATAACCATTATGGCACCACTTAATCTCCATTTTTGAGGAAGCCCTAAATCTTTGTTAACCACATGAAAGTCATATAAAAGATCATAGAATCAAAACTTACAGAGGATGATGAGATGATACTGAGAGATTGTGTATGACGTAGAGCTAAGAAGTGAAGGAGATATATGCAGAGTAAAAGTAGAGCTTTATTTATTGAGGTACCGAGTGCACTAGGAGGTAACAAAGTTGATGAGCATAAAGAGTCTGAGAAACATTTAATTGATGCATATATACAAACATTTTGTAATAAGTTTTGTTGTAATAAGAGGAGTACAAATCCCATTACTAGGTAGGCCCTAACAGGTCTTATATTATAAATCCTTTAACAGTGTACATCTCTTAGATTAGAGATTGTAAAATCCTTTTTCAAGGTAGACTGAATAAGTCTTATTATAGTCCTAACAGGGTAAGCTACCAGAAATAGATAACATTGTAGGTCTAACCAAGCACCCTTTCTACTATAGTAGTGAAGGTTGTGGGTTTCATCCCCACCGAAGTGTTTTCCTCTAACAAAGGATTTTTGCGTGACCAAAAATCTTGGTGTTATGAGTTGTGTTTACATGATTTAGTTTATTTGCTCTTAAATGTTTCTATGCAATATATTCAGTTCGGTATATGATCTGAAAGTAGGTTCAAAAGTTTTATTGGTACTGATTCACCCCTGCCCTCTCAGTACTTAACTTTCCATAATTAATCCAACAAGGGGTATGGAAGAAGTCATGGGGATCTTAGGAATGCATGAAAAAGTTACAGTTTGAGTTAGATGGAGAAATAGGGGAGAAATGTAAGGGAAGTTGAGAGGTCCCAAGTGAAGAGGAAGGGAAGTGTTCAAAACCTCAAGATGAGTTAGGTATGGGGTAGGGTTATCCAATGGGATAGTTCATAATTAAGTGTTCATCATTCTTAGGTTAGAGGCATGTATTTAACATATTAAGGCAATATATGTTGTACATAGTGGATCCATGATCAATAAATTGAATTGATTCATGGAGAATTTGGGAGAGGTCTATCTCAACATAGACCCTTGAGAGATCTCTTACACTAGCAAAATTTCTATATTAATCTTTCATTGTATTATTCTTCAAAATCAGTTTGCAATGGTTTCAAGTAAAGGTGGAAAGAAATATTAAGGAATGGTAGCCCTAACCACATTGGGCATTCCAATTCAAACCTACTTTAGAGTGAAAGATGAAATCACATGCTTGAAGGTAGCTAATCTTTTCTTTGATAACATAGGAGTTATCTTGAAGATTTGCTCAACTATGTTTGGGAAAGTGAACATGAATGGTATATACACACACACACACCGAAGTATTCTAATATAATTTTTAAACTAACCACGACTCTCTTAATTTGAGCATAAACATCCTGTAGAAGTCTTTCTCAGATGAGATTCATCTTTAAAAAGAAGAATGAAAGATCTAGTTTGACAATTATAATGACCTTTATGATATCATCAAGGAGAATATAAGTAAAAATCTCACCATGTTGAAAGCTTCTTGGATCAATCTCTTTGTGGATGGCATCTTCCTCGATATTTCTATGATGGATGACACATTATATAAATATATTAGAGGGAATAAACATTTTAGGAGTAGGAGGTTCAATATTTATGAGGGTCTTAGAGGAATACATTAAATCAATGTGGTCACTATTACATTAGTGGGAGTATTCAAAAGAGTTTAGTTTATAATTAAGGTTGGCACTACTTGAAGATAAATATGGGGAGAGAAAAATGTCCATATTAAAGGAATGTTATTCCTTGGAACACTCACTTCAACCTCATTGAAATCTCTCACTTTTTTCTCTCACCACTAGATAATATGGGTTGAGCATCATCCGATCATTAGAAAACTTGTCTATATTATTATTGCACTATTTTTCTCTTTGCAATTAGTTTGCAATGTGTTTCAATAAAAAGGTTGCAAGCAAGAGTAGGGAATGGTGGCTCTAACTACAATGGACGTTCCAATTCAAACCTACTCTAGGGTGAAAGTTGAAATCACATGCTTGAAAGTAGCTAATATTTTCATAGATAACTTAGGAGTTATCTTGAAGAGTTTCTTGAAGGGTATACATCTACACCCAAGCCATGTAATAGACTATATAGAGCAACCACGAATCTCTCAATTTGAGTGTGCACATTTGTAGAAAAGTTACTCAAAAGAGAATCCTCTTTAAAAAAAGGAATGAAAGATGTAGTTTGAAAATTAAAAATTACATTTATGATATCATCAACTAAAATATAATAATACACCCTCTTGTTGAGAGCTTCTTGGATCAATGTCTTTATTGATGGCCTTCTCCTTGAGAGTGTTAAGTTGGATGGTTCCTTCTTTAGATCCATTGGATGGAGTAGACATTTTAGGAGTAGAAGGTTCAACATTTATGAGGGTTTTAATGATAGAGGAATAAATTGAAGCAAGGTGATCGACAATAGAATAATGTTGTACTCAAATGGGGTAGTTTAAAGATATAAGGTTGACATCAACGGAAGACAAATGTAGGAAAAGCACAATGTTCAAATTAGAAACATTTTATTCATTAGAACACACATTTCAATCCCTATTTAGATTTTATGCTTTTTCTTTTACAACTAAATAATTTTAACGTGAGCACCATCCAATCACTAACAAATACGAAACAAAAAAATAGAAATATAAAACTTTAAAAATCATGATAAATAAATAAATAAAACATTTAAAAACTAAAACATAAAATTTAGATAATCTCAAATTCAAAAAATAATTTTCTTAAAACTCCTTTCTTCTAACTATAAATTTTCTTAATTAAATTATTCTAAATTAGACCAAGTTAAACATTGATTCACAAAAAAACTTTCTTTGCAATTATAGAAAGTAAAATGGATTTACACCATTGTATATGGTTGAGAAATTGGAAAAGGGTACATTAACAAGAGTTAAGAACACACCAAATTGGTTAAATTGCATGGCTCTCCCTTTGTGGGGAGAGAATCTCAATATAAGTTAGGTGTAAGGGCAAATGCAACGTGTTTATATTATAGAAACAACTTAGATACGTCAATATGAATATGGACCCTTAAAATGGACTGTCTACACCTAAGGTGTTTTGGACCACTTATAGATATATTAAAAAAATAAAATTCAAAAGCTAAATTTGTCTTAATGCTAAGGAAGTCGGTCTATGACTTATGTCGAAGAAATAAGACTTCTTTTGTTAATTTCAAACAAGCTTTTCACACTCTCTCTCGATATGGTTATGTGTTGATATCATATGAGCCAAACCTAAGATCAAATAAGGTTGGCTCATGAAATATATATTGATATCCAACTCACTTATAAAATGGTTTTCTTTGTCTTTGAAAAAAATATATTATTATTTAAAATAAAAGGGGTAGGTGGTGGATAAAGAGCTCACATAGTCCCTGTTTTATAGGAGGAAATAAATACAAGATTGATAGGGGTAATAATACCAGTAGAAAATTCATGATGATCATCTTAGTTATTCTATATATCTGAATTTTTAATGAGAGAGTCCTATTCATCATATTTTTGCTTATAAAAAATATATATTAATATTTATATAAAAAGATCATTAAATTTGATTAGAATATGTTTGTTGTCATCTCTCAAATATTTTAATTATTTATGACAAAACAAGATTGACAAAAGAATCCATATTAAAAAAGTAGCCTATCATCAATAGACCTCCACAATCTATTCTAAAGTTTCTACATTAAAAATTTGACAAGTTTAATCAAAACTAGTTTTGATAGAGACACTAAAACATATAGGTGTCATAAAATTTCATCAACCACAATCTAGAACATCATACCTATTTAGAGTCGGTAATTAGTCACACGTAGAAAATCATAGTTAGAAGTCGAGTACTTTCCAACAAGATATATGTAGTGAAAGTGGTAAATTGTCTCATTTTCAAATAATTTAAAGAAAAAAGTCAACACAATATTTTATATTTAGAATTTAGGATGCTCCTAATAATTAAGAATGTCAAGTCAGTATAAGCTACATCCTCACAAAAACTTATTAGAAACATATTATTATATAAATTTATTGAATATGATAATAAAATGTGCTCTATTATAACATGCACTTTATAATGATTTTTTTTTTCTTAAACACAACTTGATTTGTGACAACTTAAATTAAGGCATCAAAAGATTCTCTTAAAACTATAAAAAATATAATTGACACCCCCCTAAATAAATAAATAAAACACTATTTATAAGTCTTCTTTATAACCCAAGATTAGAGAGCTCTAAAAATAATCTTATCCTCAAAGAGTTACTAGATACATCTTCTTTCAATATTTTAAAATATAAATATATAAAATAGAGAATATTTATATTTAATGTATCATTTGGTATTATAACTAATTACATAAACATTTAAAACTATAATATTAATGTTTAAAATTTTGTAATGGTGGAAAGTGTTGTCACATCCCTTATTTTATTGTGTCCATAGGAATACATGTAGTTGGCTTGGATTAGTGTAATTGTTCATTAAGTTATATTATCAATAATCTATTGGCATTATGATGAATTTTGGTAGGAAATGATGGGTTTAAGTTTGTCATTGTTGGAAACTTATTAAATCTATTAATTTTGGTACATAGGTTACCCTAACCGATTGACAGGATGAATAGTTGAAGAAGATATGCTAAGTGTTCTGATCGTTGAGCAGAAAGACACTAACAATTGTGAATTTTGAGTAGCGCTTGAGATGGTGATAATATTGGGAGAGGTGATCATTACCTAAGTCTTATTATGATCAGAGGAGTAGAAATTTACGTCTGCGACAGTTAACTCAACAGTGTGTGAAAGATAGTTTTTGATAATTATTCTATGTGATCCGGTTGAGTTATCGATTGATACCTATTGATCAGATGGTTAAGGAGGTTAAGTTAACGATGATGTTTTGTATTAAATTTTGGTATTATGTTTTTGGGCCAACATGTGAAGATTTATTGACACAAATTTTTATGAGTTAAGTCAAATTGAGGGACGACTTGTAGATTTTTAATGTTTAACCAAGTTAAGAACAACTATATAAAGGGATACTAAATCAGATATTTAGGTTTGTTGATCATAGTTTTTGTGGTTGCGATCAGAGATAGAGATTGCGCATTGTGTCAAGAGATCTGAGACATAATTGGATCTTAAAGGGAAGAAGAGTCATTTCAGATAAGCAAATTGAGTTCATTGCTCAAGGATAACTCTAATAGGTTATCAAGGTTAAATCCCTTAACAGAGTGGATCCTAATAGATCATATTATGTAAATTCTCTAACAAGGTGACTTCTGAGAAGGAGTTCAAAATCCTCTAGCAAGGTAGATCTTAACATATGTTATTGTACTTCTAACAAGGTACTACACACTCCCAATAAGGTGAGCCCCTAACAGGGTATTGTAAGCTCTTAACCAGGAAACTCTTTTAACTGCAGTGAAGAGATTTGTGGGTGTCATCCCCACCGTGGTTTTTTCCCTCTAACAAGGGTTTCCAGGATAAATATTTTGGTGTTATGGTTTATGCTTTCTGGTTGGTTGAAGTACTTTACTTCTATTGCATAGTTACAATTACTTCTTTGATTTTGTGGAAGTTACTTTAGAGCATAATCAGATATTTGGTTGAATAAGTATATGTTATATTTTCACTGATTTACCCCCCTTCTCAGTGATTCTATATATCAAAAATTGGTATAAGAGCCTTGTGCCCTTGAAGAATTCTAACAGCTTGGGAGAGATCCTTAAGGGATACATGTAGCTTTATAGAAGACAACTTGCCGAGGCTGAGGACATGATTGAGAAACTTAAAGACCAGTTGAAGATCTCTAGGGGTAAGAGACAAGAGCTTCTCGAACAATTGATTGATAGTCAAGATCTTATTGAAAACCTTTATGAGAAAAGTGGATCCAATGAATTTGCATTTGAAGTTGTAACTATAGAATGACCAACTTGCGAAGGATAACAAGGACATGCACAAGATGCTTGACAATATGAAGCTAGAAAAGAAAAACATGAAAAATGAGTTGGACAACTTATCGTTAAGAAGCTTTCGAATCAATTTATTATTAATAATATATTTAGTGGCTCGCCCACTTTTGCATAAAAAAAAACTTATCATTAAGAATGGGTGAAGATATAGAAGTGAGGAGAGTTACAAACAAATCTAAGAAAGTTGTTGAGGATGCCCTAACAGCAAAAAATGAAACCCTACCAGCTAAGGTGGATGAACTTTTCATATATGGGAAATAAATTGCTACATTGAGGGAACATCTACATGAGACAAATAAAGAAAATGTTAATGCCGTAGGTGAGAATGAACATCTGAGAGATGAGAATGCAAAGCTGAAAGAAAATTTGAAGATTGCTAATGAAATATTGAATAAGTTCAACAAGGGTTCTGCTAAACTTGATGTACAACTCTCAAATCAAATGAGACAAGGTGAAAGACAAGGAATAGGTTTTTCTAAATTTAAAGTCATTGAGTCATCTGGTACTAAGGAAACTCATGAAGAGAAGATTGCACCCAAGGTGAAATACAAAAAACCTGGTAAGAGGAATTATAGACCGGTATGTTTCAATTGTCACAAGGAAGGGCTGTTGGTTTTCCCTACCAAATGATGATTTACTGAGAGGGGTGTGAATAAGAAAATATTGAAACTTAACACTTTAAAACTAAACCTCTGATTCAACTCGGTAACTCAAATAATAACAACAACTCAAACTTTTAAACACTTCAAAAACTTGATAAACAATATATAAAATAAGAAAATAACATCCACAATCATCAAGCATCACATGTAACACCTAATTTAATGAGGAAAACCAATTTGGGAAAAACCTCTGTGAGAGTTTTCACCCACAAAAAGATATACTCTTCTAAAGTATGCTCGGTTAAGATCCAATCTAGTTAAAGATTATAATGCACATTTGTTAGATGTGACCTTGTTAGGGGATTTACCTTAGATATGTTAAGATCTTCACCCTATTAGGAGTGGCCTGGTTAGAGGTCTTAAACATTCATCCTAGAATGTTACCTTTCTCAAGGATTCACAAAAGACTTATAGGTCCACTCGGTTAAGATATTTTTTGTTACAAAGATTAGTAAGAAACAGTGTACTGATTTTATTTGTGATTCTAAAACTACCTTTTTCTTGATCAGATCCCTTGTGTGCTCTCTGAAACTACTGGCATCAACAACTCATCGCTCTCTTCTTTAGACTAGATCTCCACATCTTTCACTACTCTGCTTGGTAGCACTTCAACTCTTCAATTCACCAACATCTCTGTATAAACATACAAACTCAACAATATATAGGCCTCTGTTTTGCCTCTTAATCTCATTGATTAGGTATTCCTTCAATTGCGCTTAGCCATCAGATCATCTCTTATGAATTGATTCAATGTATCTGCAACTTCATTGTGTGGTTAATTATTACCTCGTGACTTGCACTTTTCTTGGAACTCACAACTTTCCTTTTGCCTCTTAATCTCATCTCATATTTTGAACTTGAATTCTCATGACCATAGATCTCATAAAAAACTTCTTCTTTGTCATTAGCATCTTCTTAATCTCCATCCTTCACATTAAATGCATTTAGATCCTTGAATTCAATCTCCGTTCAAACTACATTCTGTTCTTAGTGACTCGGTGACTATCTTCACTCAGTGTCTAACTTCGCTCGGTTACCAAACTTGCTTGGTAACTAACCTTTCTCGGTTGTCAACTTTTCTCGGTGACTAACTTTTCTTTTCTCGACCGACTAACAATTCCCATGACTAACAATTCCCATACCCAACAAACTTCTCATTGCTCGGTAACTAGGCTTGTTCCGTTTACCGACTTGACCTTTCTGCTTTACTGACTTAACAACATCAAATGTTAAGTAAAAATAACTATACCAATAGTACCTTATCATTGTCTGATCTTTATTATCTACCCAATTATGTTCCTCTCTAAATGATATTGTTAGAGTAATAAAGTGGTTCCACTTATTAATTAAATCATTTTGATTTAATTATTAAGTCACTTATTATCTCTCTTTTACTTAAGCTAAACTTTAGGCAACCTAGATATTTCCCCTTTAGGGTTTCCCTTTTAGGGTTTAAGTATCCTTTCATAAGGATTCCCTCTTTGTAAATTATTAATAAATTGAGGATGTTATTGCATTGAGAGTTTTTTCTCCATTGTTTGCACAATATGTTTCCTCTTCCATCGATTTGTTATTTTTGGCTTCCATAGCTTTTTTGCTTCTCTCTTTCTGTGATAGGTTTGCGTGCAAGTGATTCTTGGGAACTGTGGGTTGTTAGTTTTCATCAACTCCAACATAGCATCAGAGCTTCAGATCTTCATGCACTTGTTCTCTTCATGAGATATTTGGCCTTGCTCTTCAGATCTTTATTTTCAGAAGGTTTTCTATTTCATATTTTTGGTGTTTTAGGGGGTACCTATTTTTGGGAGCATTTTGGGCCCAAACGGACCTCACCATCGCGCTCAGAAGGTCCAAAAACTTATATTTTTATATAAGGTTTGTCAGTTTTGGCTTCTGTGACATCTGTAGAAAAAATTTGTCCTTATGACCATACAAGTACGAATGCACAATTTTTGAGAAAACAAAGTCATAAAAAAAAAATAAAAAAAATCACATTTTGATTTTTTATAAAGTTTTGTTTTAAAAAAAACTTTTTACAAACAAAGGAAAAGGTGCATACCTTTTAAATAGTGTGCTCATGTGCAACAAGGTGTGCTACAAGTTTAGGCCTGACGTCAACAATCCTTTGACAAAATTTGACAGCCGTCAACATGTCACCTAGTTTTCTCCTCTTTCCATTAAGAACACTTTGTGGTTTTTTTGCTCTATCTGGAGAAAAGGAAGGCCAATTTTTGACCTCCTTATATCGCTGGAAATATCTTTCTGAGACAGACACTTTTATGGAGGTTAGATTTTCTGATTTTGCCGTCTTCCAGGTTTTTTCCCAGTCAAAGTCAGGGTTCTATTTTGCACTCGGGGAGCCATATCTTTCTCATCTGGACTCTATTTTTTGACTTCTGCATGGAGTTGGAAAGTTGGTTCAGTGCTCTATCTTATTTCATGGGTGTCACACCCATATTCTACTCCAAGCATTTTTTATTCAATTTTTTTGCGATTTTGCAATCTGGTGGATATCTTGGATGTTTCAGGTCCTGGCATCATTTTCTGTGCATGGGATGACTTATTTTTAGTTTTTATTCATGTTTCTACAACTTTTTGTCATTCCTGGATATTGTAGACATCTATTTCTATAGCTTTTCTTGTTTGCAAACGCATTGAAATAAAGTGTCATTTGATGCATGCTTGGGATCTTGTACATTTTGTACTTGATTGTACTCTCACTATATTATAAAGTGTCATGGGGGGTTTGATGTTTTCTTTGTTTTCCATCTACCTTTGTCAAGTGAGTGTTCCTTCCATGACATTATCCTCATGATGTGTTGTTAGAAACACTGAGAGGGGGGGGGGGGGGAATTNCACTGAGAGGGGGGGGGGGGTGAATTAGTGTTTATCTATTAATTATATTTTATCCAATTAAACATATATCAAATGTGCATCCAAAGAAATATAACACAAGAACACATAACACATGATATGATTACGAAGAACCTTGATCAGAGGAAAACTCCGGCGGGGATTAGTACCCACAAATATTGTACTAGGTATAATAAACCTGTTAAAGTTCCTTTGCCCTGTTAGAAGCAGTCTTTACAAATTAAGTACAATGACCTCATTAAAGGTCTGACCCTGCTAGGAGTCTTTTACAAAACCCTGTTAAAGGTATGTGGCTCACTACCTAGGCTCATTGCCCAATAAGATGAAGGCTACAACCCTCTGAATGTTGATATGCACTATATCAAAATGAATTGCTGTAATGACACTGCTATCTGATCAGTTCTATGTATGCGTGAATGTTCTTACTCTCTTAAAGACCTATATCATCTATTGAATTCATAGTACTTTCCCTCTGTAACTTCCTCTTGCATAATAATCGACACTTGTAACATATCTTTACATTACATACTTATATCTTCAAATCTGAATAGGTGCGACCCAAAACAAATCACTAGTCGGCCCTAAAAAAAATAATACAATGCTTCCAAAAAATTTGGCCTAAGCGTGTTTACTACAACATTAATTACATTAATACAAACTTATAACTAAAGGCTCTTAGCCATTACATTACAAAATCATTCACGCTGATCAAAACTGTAGTCAGCTTCCATGCTCTATTTCCTGGACTACAGGTCTACTAATCTGCCTGTAACTTCTCTGTATTGATGTTCCATACTATGTGCATCTGGATCTAGCATATATATACACCATAGAGTATATACCTAAGCACACATGCTCTGGTGTGATCTCTAACACGTGCGGTGATGTGCTGATCTCTGTATGTGTCTGTCTGCTCTGTTTTCACACTTAGTCATTTTCCTTTCATGACAGAACTTAAGTATGACTTTGTTGCCATGATTGACAACACAAAATAAGTCATGCTTCCTCAGGAAGTCAAC
>MU224923.1:747989-795302 GCA_018584345.1 Thuja plicata
AGTTGTTTAAGTAATTCTACGTCAAGGAACCCTCGAGGAATGTTAATCATGTATGAGTTGTATTTCATGTATGTCATGTACTTCATTGTGTTGCTTCCGCATTGCTATTAATATTGTTTGTAAACATAAAAAAAAATTATTCCGTGAACTTAGTGTCGTGTTTAGGTTAAGTTCTCCTGGGTTCCCGGGCGGGGCATTACATCTGACTTCCATGCCAGATAAAAAAGTTATGTTTTATATTTAGAGTTTTGATTAGATTTAAAACCATTTCTTGAGGGACAAGAAAGACAATTGTAATTATTTTAATCGGTCAAGTTGTAAACCTTAGATCATAGAGTTATCTTTGTAATACGTGAAACTAAATTAGGTCAATCTATTGTATAAATAGATGTGTAATCATTCATTTCATAATGATATGAGGATGAAATCAGCCAAGAAGTACATCTATGGATTAGACTAAGAGTTTCAAGAAGCAAAAAAACAAAAGATGAATTTGGTTATCAAGAACCAAGAATCAAGGCTATCGAGCAACATAGGTATTAATCAATCACATTAGGTGATACTTTGTACATGTGATTTTAATGGATCTATAATTAGGAATATATGTCCCAAGGTTTCTTTACAACTTGACAATGATGGTGCATTCTCTAGTATAGTAACTAGGGTTTTACTCATTGAAGACGTGCGAGCATATATTCACTGCAAGATCATAGAAATAAGAGACTTGGAAGTTGAGAAAGATTTCATAAAGCTTTGCAATGATGATAGAACTATAAAAGAACATAACCACATTGAAGTGAAAGGGCTCACACATGCCCTATTATTCATGAAGGAATTCAAGACAGAATGGATTCGGTTAGTACTAAGCAAAATAAATGACCGAAAGATATGGTTAGATGAACTAAAACTAATAACCAGGGATGTTATACATGTTGTTACTGGTTATCCCATAAATGATAAAGTAAAGGATATAAAGAACCCTCCTAAAGATAACATTGAAAAGAACACAGGAGCAACATGGGATGGAAGAGGATTAAAGGTACCCACCATCAATGATGTTGAAATGGAATTTGGAAAATGTGTCTTAGGATATAATTTCTTTCAGGCTAGCAGGATGAACAGTATTACATCCAGAGCAGTGGATACAACATATAAAATTGTCAAGAAGGGACAACAGTTGGATCTATCAGAACTTCTATTAAGGAAATTAGATGAGAACATGAAGACAATAAGGACTGCAAAGTCTAACTCATGTAAGTTTGGTTCACTCATCATGTGCATATTTTTTTTTTAAGAATCCTTCCCATTTATAGGAAATTCCAAATGGGAAACTACCCAACCGGTGACCACATAGATTAGTGAGTTCATCAAATCACTAGGAGACAATTTTGAATCAGTCATGGATGAATATTTTTCTGGATTTAAAGAAAGAATGCAGAAAAGAATGAGGATTCCAGAGAAATTAGTAGAATAGTTCAAGACTGACATTTTTTTTTATGGTGGACACTGATTACACCTATATCAAGCTAGTTGTACCAAGGACAACGTGGCTGACACCACTTGACTATGAGGTTAACATAGATCAAGCATCAAATGCTATTGAGGCATTGATAAATGAACTATTGGGTAAATCAAAACCTAAGTTTGGAACTTATGAGGAAGCCAAAGAAAGGATAAAAACTAGCATAATTGTGAAAAAGATTGATAGGAAGAAAGAAAAAATGGTTAAGAATTTGAAGAAAAATTTGTTGATGGATGAAGAGGAAACAAAATAGATAGAAGAAATCAAGGATTAGTCACCCATTGGTGAATCTGAGAAGGAGAATGAATCAAAATCCACAGAGTCTGATACACCACCTCCACCACCATAAAAGAAACCAAGGACTAATTCTGCATCTAGAACCAGGAGTCAGACAAAAAAGGATGCAAGTCCCTCACCAATCAAAAAAGGTCAAGTAAGGACCTATAAAAGAAAGCCTCAAATAGAAAAAGGTCACAAAAAAAAGAAGAAAGTTCCTCAAAACTAGGGAAGACATTGAGGACACCAAAAAAGATGAACAATCTATACAAGCTATCAAGAACAAACTTCCTTCTACAATTGATGAGGTATGTGCTTCTATTATCAAACCAGGCACAACAAATGATCGCAAGATTAAAAAATGGATAACTCTAGACACTGAGGACCAGAATAAGATAGAAGAGGCAATTATCATAATGATGTGTGCATTCAAATATGTTCAAATACAATTGGAAGATAGGATGCAAAAAAAACTTATACATAGATTATTGGAAAGATGGACATTTGAATTACATTCTAAGAGACATATAAGGGAAAGAGCCCTAGTTTCTGTCATGCCACCCGAATCTAAAATGGAGGAGATTGAAGAAATGATGAAGAAACACTCCAAAAGGTTCTCACCAAAGTTAAGAGCCTACTAAGTGCTTCAAGGACATTTGATTGAGCTAGATAGAAAGAGTGAGGCTTAATGGAGAAAGATACTTGATATACCTAAAAAGGATACAAGTCTCGAGCCACAAATAGCTCTTATCGACAAGCAACAAAATAAAGATGATCAGGCTAAACAGAGCCTCAAACATATTCTTATTACTGATGAGGATGTTAATGAATAATCATTGAACACAAAATCCAACAAGGATATGAACATTACAGATGAGACATGGCCCAATAATACTGTCCTTGATATTATCAGAAGAGATCCTACAAATGAGGTACAAAAAGAAGAAGATGTCACTGTTGTCCAAGACCAAGCTGAGGAACAGGACACTACTAAAGATTCTGCACAGGTAGACACACTAGGACAAATATCATTATTGATACAAGTTATCGATATAATCTTAGAAAAGGAGAAGTCACCTGACAAGGATGCAAACATTCTCGAGGAAGCAGGGGAAGAAAAGAAAGAGACAATTGATGAACAAACAATCACTGGTGAAGAAAAAAATGTTACCAATGTAGATCACACACAAAAAGATGGAGATCACACCAAAAGGATGCACAAATGAAAGATACAGATGAAGAGCAAAAAGAGAAAGGTGAACAAGATAAGCCAGTTAATACCACTCTTAAGAACACCGAAGGAGATGCTATGGTAACACTGAAGGTTGATGAGGATACGTCCACACACAACTGATAGGCAGACCCTGAGCAGCAGGAAAAAGGTACAACACCACTAAAGCCTTCCTCCAGCACATCAGGCCAAGATAGAAAAACTTGCCATGGTACTACATACAGGTGCATCTCATAAGAAGAAGAAGAAAACCAAGAAGAGAAAATAAGAAGTAACACTTAACAAAATCATTGAGATACCCAAGTGTGATCCAACTAATTTGGATTATGAATCTCTCCATGAATATGGAGAAATTTGTCAAATAAAATCTTATAAAAGAGCACAGGGACTCTCTAGTGCTGGAAAATACAAGAGATATCTTACACCATATAGTTCCTAACATTGATGTTGATCACAATACCCCCATTCTGGATCAACTTGCCATTCTAACTGAAGCCATCAAAACTAAAAATGTGGATGCAAAAAAAGCCATTGAAGAATGAGCAGAGCAAAAATATCAGTACAAATTAACCGAGAAGATCAACCAAGAAGTGACAGAAAATAAGGTAAAGCTTTATGAATTAGCAAACAAATTAGACCCTAACATTTCATAAGCATTAGCCTTAATTCAGAAGTTGTACACCTTAGAAAACTTCACTAAGGAGATTAGTGATAAGATAGCAAAGATATATTCTGATCTAAATGCAAGTGCACAAAGTCTAACCACAGATGACAATGCAATCAAACTGCATTATGACAAGATAATAGAAATCAAAAGGTTGAGACAAGAATTTGGGAAGAAGAATCACAGTTTAGAGATGAGGTTACCGAGCTACAGGCTCAACTATATCCTAACCTTACACTTTTGTAACAACACATGACTTCAGAAAGACAACTAATTGCCACCCCTGAGATGTCTGTAGCAGACAAAATCTATGATATGCATGCTAGGATTACACTAGAGCACATGGCTCTTGAGAACCTAAAAGAGAAATGGGAGAAAATGATGGAGGATATGAAGGCTTCTCATTCCCATATTTTTGATAAGTTCTAAGTATACACCTTTTCCCTTAGTATAAAAAAGGGGGAAAATGATATGTACATTACATATAGAGACAAAAAAGGGGAAAATGATGATATGTACAGTAGTAAAGGGAGAATGATATGAAAATACGGTGAAAAGGGAGTATATTAAAAAGGAAATTATACATGTATATACAAATACTATACCGACATATACATAGGGGGAGTCATAAATGATAAAGTAAACACATGGTGTACATACTACACAGTTTAGTATTTAACACATCAATTTTTGATACTAATGTCAAAGGGGGAGATTGAAGACATTAATTTTTCCATTAGTATATGCAAAGGGAAAACAATTCTTTGAACCGTCAGTAACACTACATTGAAAGAAAGGCTTATAGTTCAAACTGAAAGTGCTAAGTATAGAGAAACCCGACGACACACTTTTACAGTGCAAACCAAAAATGCTGAAGAGGAAATTAACAGAGGAACTTGATGAGAAGAATACACTATAAAATGAAAGAGAATACAAGAGAGGAACCCAATAGAGAAAGGGAACCTGATGGATAGTTTAACAAAGGAACACCGAAAGACTTTTAGAGAAACCCGAGCATCAGACACCGAAAGTCAGTTATATCCCGAGAAAATTGGATCTGACTTCCACGTCAGATAAAATAGTTATGTTTTATATTTAGAGTATTGATTAGATTTAAAACTATTAATTGAGGGACAAGAAAGATAATTGTAATTATTTTAATCATTCTAACTAATTAAAAACATGCAAACTAGGAGATCAAGGTCAAGTTGTAAACCTTTGATCATAGAGTTATCTTTGTAATACGTGAAACTAAATTAGGTTAATCTATTGTATAAATAGATGTGTAATCATTCATTTCATAACGATGTGAGGATGAAAGTAGCCAAGAAGTACATCTATGGATCAAACTATGAGTTTCAAGAAGCAGAACAACAAAAGATGAATTTGGTTATCAAGAACCAAGAATCAAGGCTACTAAGCAACAAAGGTTTAATCAATCACATTAGGTGATACTTTGTACATGTGATTTTAATGGATCTATAATAAGTAATTAAAGATTGCATACACTTAGGTCAATGAGTATTTTTTTCTACATTCTAACAAGTGTAGCAAATAAAAGAAATCCTTTCAAGAAAGGTGGATTTAACAATCTTTTGTAAATCTCTTAATCGAGTGCACACTAAACAGTGTTCCTAAAGCTCTTAATAGAGAAGACCTTAACCAGTCTCTACATAATACTCCTAATAGGGTAGATCTTCAAAAGTGATCAAAATTGTAAGCCTTAACCAGCCCCTTCCAATCTGCAGATAGTGAAGTTTTTGTGGGTGCAATCCACACCACAGTTTGTATCTTCTAATAGGGGTTTTCTGCATTACCATATCTTGTGTTATGTGTCATTACATTTCATGAATTCTTCTATGAATGTTTACATGTTTATTAAGCTTATGAGTTGATATAACTTACACAAAGATAAGATAGGACAGATGGTTGGTAATACAATGGATTACTAAATGGATAAAAGTTTTGGAGGTACCGATTCACCCCTCCCCTCTCAGTACATACTACCCATTATTTCCAACACTTTGTTCTTATTTTCTAGGACATTCTCTAGTTTGGAGGCTTCTTCAGTCCTTCACTAGGCTTTATCTCTTTTTGAAGAGGGGTTTTTCCCCTGGGTTTTCTCTTTTTCTCCTCTTTATAGATATATATTTTTTGTTCTTGGGTACCTGATCAGGCCTTATTTTTGGGACCCATTAGTTGTTTCTAGGTTTTTAGCTTCTCCCTAAGTTTATCTTAAGGGGGGTGTTAGAGTAATAAAGTGATTCCACTTATTAATTAAATCATTTTGATTTAATTATTAAGTCACTTATTATCTCTCTTTTACTTAAGCTAGACATTTCTCTTTTAGGGTTTTGGTATCCTTTTATAAGGATTCCCTCTTTTTAAATTATTAATAAATTGAGGATGCTATTGCATTGAGATTTTTTCTCCATTGTTTGCACAATATGTTTCCTCTTCCATCGATTTGTTATTTTTGGCCTCCATAACTTTTTTGCTTCTCTCTTTCTGTGATAGGTTTGCATGCAAGTAATTCTTAGGAGCTGTGAGTTGTTAGTTTTAATCAACTCCAATAGCTATGGCAACTTAATATAAACCAGAAATTAATTTCTTGACATCAATGAAAAAATAACAACTGATCTAACCATTGTGCTTGCTTCTATTCTACTAAACTCAGTCTTCATCATCATTACCATCAGTTGGTTAACAAGGACATACTGCTAATGTTTGTTGGTCTAAACCTAGTCCATTTATTCCTAGGTTTGCAAATTATTTGGTAGATTGGTTAATTATAATGCTAGATCGAATGATTTTCAAGGTAATTATTACTATTGTAATAAGTATGGTCATAAGGATAATGAGTGCATGGCTAGAATAAAAAATTTAAGTCCATCTATGAACCGAAGAATTCCTTACCAAAGGGAGAGACAATTCAATGTTACATGTTCTGTCTGTCACAACTTTGGAGCTACAATAGTGAATTTTAGGATGAGTACCCGTAGAGGAAATGCTGGACCATGGAGGAAAAATAGTGTGGCATGTTTCAATTGAAATAAGATTGGAAATCTTGCTAGGTCTTGCAAAGCGAAGAAGAATAACACTAGAGGTCAAGCAACGAGTAGGCCTGATAATGATAAAGGCAAGAAGATTACAGATGTTGAAGAAATTAAGAAACAGGTGAAGGATACATGGGTAAACAAAGGAGAACTAAAGTATTTTGAAATGATACAGAACTCCACTAAATTGGGTAATGTGGAGACTTCATCATCTAAATAAGTCAAAGCAATTGGCTTAGAGGGAGAAAAATAAACAAGATCTATAACCTTCAACATATTTGGATTCTTAATGATGTGTGATGAGGTAAATTATATTACATAAGATTCTATGTGAGTGCATAATGTTTTTAATTATGAAAAAGTGAATTTTATGTTTCTAACTGTTGTGACCAATTAAGGTTACTATTTGAACGTTTACATGTATTACTTATAATTGAGACGTTATAAATGAAAAGTGAAGTTCATTTCTTACTTTATACTCTATGAGCCAAGAAGTGTATTTGCGAGCATAAGCTAAGAGATCTCTAAGTGTTTACAAAATGATTTTGGATTGGAGATTGTATTTTTGTGCTTGAAGTGAAGTGGTGTGTGAGGAACCCTTGTAATGAGAAGAATTATTATCTCTATGTTGCGAAGGTTCTATTGTGAAGAGATCATTGTTTGCATCATGGACACACCTGTGTTAGTCTAGATCATTGATCAATCAAGACCTATTTTCAAGTTACATCCTTTGAAGGCGATAGAGAATGATCTCTCTGATGCCCTATCTTCAATACCTCATGGTGTACTATTGACTAAAGATGTGAGATCCTTTATTCATTGCAAAATTGAAGATCTTAAATAGAGTTCTATAGTCGACGCATTTTCTAGACTATCTGATCGAGCTAATATGAAGGATGAGCACAAGAATTTGATTAATAAGGGTTTTCCATATATTGATTGATGACATGTAACTAATTGAATGATTAAAGATGTTAAGTTGATCACCGAAATGAAAAAAGATAATGCAAGACATTAAATCAGTTAATGGATTGTATTGTCATTGATGTCAACTTGATATAATCTAATCAAATATATTCAAATTGTCAAATAATTCAGAGAATCAGAGAGATAAAGATTATGATTTCAATATTGCATAAAAGAAAATAATTCACTAATTGACTTCAAATACCAATGGCTAGTGGAAACTGAAGGACAGAGGAAACCGAAAGTTAAGTCACAGTGATGCCCGAGCAAAAAAATTGCCAAGCAAAATCACAAGCATTATCGATGGCCAGAATTACAGTGTTAATCAATGGACAGACAAGCCCAAAGGACAGACAACCCCAATGGATAGACAACACTAATGGAGAAGCCCGATGAGAACTGGAGTGTTGACCAAAGCTATCAAATGGTTAAAACACCAAAGTTAACTGGAGTTCATAAATGACAAAATACTTAGCTGGCAGAGCTAAATATAGACTTAACTAGTTGTTAACATTGTTTTCATCGACAAGTTAAATCCATAGATAAGTAAAAGATTTAAAGCTATTTTATCTAGTTGGCAAGAAGATTTCTATGAGATAAAACATGAGTTATGCTTTAAATCAAGATTCGCTAAGATTGCTGATCATGCCAAAGAAAAATAAAATCAAGAAGTGACAAACATTGATATCATGTCTATAAAGAGACAACTTATTTCATTATGAATTAAAGGGGAGTGAATGAAAAAGAAGGATGCTGAAGAGAAACTGATGAAGAACAACTTCATACAGTCCTGATCAATCAAGGTAAGGAAAGAGCTAAAGATTTCTGTGGACATCGAGAAACAGAGAAGCACAACATCACTAAGCAGAAAGAAGTGGAGAAAAGGTATTGAAAATATATATTGATCAGAATGGTTTAATGAGCTTACAATAGATGTAAAAATCTGAAAGTCTATGTTGTATGTGTGAGAAAATCATTTACTGTTTCAGTTTAACCATTGATTCAGAAAGTCTCTTAACTGACCAAGACTTAAAAATCCTTTCTATACTAAGATACATCCCAAG
This sequence comes from Thuja plicata, assembly GCA_018584345.1. Lineage (NCBI taxonomy): Eukaryota > Viridiplantae > Streptophyta > Pinopsida > Cupressales > Cupressaceae > Thuja > Thuja plicata. The sequence goes on from MU224923.1 coordinate 756,769, forward strand.
GAGTATCAAAATGTTTGATCATGAAGATAGCATGAGATGCCAGATACCATTTGACAAACTACACTAGGTTTGGTCACAGAAAGTAGCATAGAGATGTCAATATGAAGTGAAAAAGTAATCTTTTAAATCCTCTAACAAGGTCACACCTAATAGTGTGTTTGTAACCTTTAACAGGGTTGGCTCTTCATTGAGCTCACTTCAGAAGAGTGAAAATTTTGGGTTACCAGTCCCAAGTGGTTTTTCCCTTAACAGGGTTTCCACGTTAAAAATCCATGTGTCAATGTGTTTATGATTCATTACTTTAGTGTTTTGCATTACACATAACTAATTTGGATTGATCGGTATACACTAAAAAATTTACTATTTTCAGTAAATGAAAGACTGCTATTTGGTAAACATTAAGAATAAGGTTTAACAGAGTACTTTGAGCAGTAGTTATTTGATAAGTATATTTAAAGGCATACATCTTGTAGGACTGAAGACAAGTAGAGGCTTAATATTGTGGTACTAATTTTTTGGGTTGATATATTGGAATATTTTTGAGGCCACTGATTCACCCCCCTCTTAGTTATTCTAACAATTGGTATAAGAGCTTGTGTACTTAGAAAGGGAGTTTAACAGCTCAAGATAAAGATCACAAGATGAACAAGCGAGATGTGCCCAAGTTGAATAAAGGAAAATTTGCATCATGGAAAAGAAGAATAAGACTCCACTTATTAGGTATTGGTAATGATTTTACTCAACACATTGATACTGAATATGTGTTGCCTACAAGACCTCACACTCTTGGGAAATTGAGAGAAAATTATTAGCATAATTGCATGATGATAGAGCTTGGTTCCTCACTCTCCGATGTTGAGTTTGAAGATGTCAAAACTTGCACCTCTGCAAAGAAAATGTGGGACAAATTGAAGTTGGTACATGGAGGAGATGCTAATGTATTAAGAGCCAAGGCTAGAAGCCTAAGAGGGAGGTTTGATGACCTAAGGATGAAAGAAGGAGAAAATATCACTTGGTATAGCTGCAGAATCAAAGAGGTAGTCAATTCTATCCGAGTTGGAGGTGTACTTGAAGAAGAGACAATGGTAAGTAAAATTCTAAGAACCTTACTGCCTATATATTCTATTAGAGTATCTTCTATACAAGAAATGAGAGCAGTTGCAAATAATACAGTTACTCTAGATAGTCTAATTGGTAGAATGATTTCATTTGAGATGAATAACTTTGATAATAGTGTCTTACCATCTATAGAGTCTTCATTCAAATCTTCTTTGAAAATAAGTAAATCAAGTCATAAACACACTATTACAAATGATAGTGAAAGTGATAATGAGGATCAAGGACTTGGTGAGATTGAAGCACTAATGACAAGAAGATTGAAGAGAGGTAAAGGTAGATACAAAGGTAAATTACTACTTGTATGTTATAATTGTAAAGAGGTTGGACATTTTTCTGCAAGATGTTCTAACAGGAGAAAAGATGACAAAAGTAATGATAGAACATATGAAAAGAAGTTTGACCAAGGTGATAACAGAGATTACCAAAGAAACTGACAATCTGAAAGAAGAGATACCTAAGAATACAAGGACAAAGGAAATAAAGCATGTTACCTAGATGAGAACATAGCTGATGATACTGACACCGAATCTGAAGAAGACATTGAGATGGTATTTGTAGCCATGAAAGATGATTCAAAAAAAGAAGAAGAAAGGTATGTAGAAATTGCACTCACATCTAAGGTTAGTAATAATGATGTCTAGATTATAGATAGTGGCTGCACTCACCATATGACCGGTGATAAGAAAAAGTTTGAAAATTTTGAATACTATAATGGTGGTTCAATAAGAATGGGTAATGACACACCTTGTCCAGTTGAAGGTAAAGGAACCATACTATTGAATAACCTGATCAAATGCAAAAATTATTACTGGGTAAAAGGACTGAATTATAATCTGTTAAGTGTTTCACAACTAAACAATATAGGTCACTGAGTAGCATTTGAAAATAAGAAGGAAAATATCTTCAATGAATCATGAAGGTTGATAGGAACTGGTGAGAAAACAAAAGGTAAACTTTTCTATCTTGATGGCATTAACACCACTTGTTTGATGGCTAGAAACAAAGACATATGGTTGTGGAACAAGAGATTGTGTCATGTGAATTTTGACAAAATGATAAAGATAAGTAATAAAAGGAAAGTCAGAGGCTTACCGAGCATGACAAAGCCCGAGCATATCATGTGCAAGAATTGTCAAAAAGGTAAGATGACAAAGTCTAGTTTGAAGAGTAAAGTCCATACTTATAATGCAATTCTAGAATTAGTCCATACAGATATATGTGGAACCATGAGGACAAAGAGTTACTATAGAGATAGGTATTTCATGTTAGGAATAACAGTCCACAAGACAACCAAGAGTGGGGGGGGTGAATCAGTTGTAATATAGATTATTAAACTTCAAACTTTATAAACCAAATCTATAAATGTAAATGATAACACATTAAATGCCAACACCATAACACAATATTTGTTGTTGAGGAAACCCTGTTAAAGGTAAAACCCTAGTGGGAATTAAAACCCACAAATAATGTACTGAGAGTATAGTATCCCTGTTAAAAGATATTAGCCCTATTAGGAGCTTATTACAACATTACAGTACACAATCCTTGTTAGGAGATAGACCCTATTAGGAGTCAAAGAAAATAGTAGGCTCACTACCAAGGTATACTTCCCAAAGAAGGTTAAAGCCACCCTCAAGGATTTACAATTTGAATCAAGTGTATAAACCAAATACACATTCCAGTGAACTTTCTGATAGCAACTGTCTTTGCTTGTCCAATTCCAATGAAGTATTAACTCTTCTTTGTATCCAACAGTCAACAAGCTTCATAGCTTCCAAAAATCTCTTTTCTTCTTTTCTCTATCACACTTCTCAAGAAATTATCATTCATTTATACCCTATTACAACAATTCTTTAGGTCGGCCAATTAATCTTTCCTAATACATAATTAAATAGGTCATCCAATTAAGGCTTTCCATCATACAAATAATTAAATAACCCCTTTCTAAGATACACACAATATCTATAAAAAGTATAAATCATTTAAAATCCACCACATATACTTCCAGATCTGCAATTCATGCTCATAATTAATTTCACATGCTACATGTCTGAAGTTAGCTAGGAAATAGGTCTTCTCTAGAATACACGCCATAAATGACATCATCAGTATCCAAACAACAATCAAAATCAATTTATTACTCTAACATATGTCAGCTATCCATCAGTAAGCTTGAAAGTTATGAAATATCTTCACCAGAAAGATATACCTAAATCACAAAGACCTGCTCTGTCCAGAATCATTGTTATAGTCCAGAAAACTAGTCTTCACTAAGTCAACTGTAACATCCATAATATGTAACACAAAGCCAAGAGACCTTAGGAATAAGGTCATCACACATCCTTCTACATAAATCTAACTTTGATCATTCTAAATCATCTGTACAGTGTCCATACACTCCTTCTAGTTAAGTAGCCAGTCTGTTTTCTCCATAGAAATATATGTTGACATTAGTGACAAAACATGAATATCAACAACATGATCAGTAACCAAAACTGATATCATCCAACATTTCATTCTCTTTGTAGATGATTATTCTAGAATGATGAAAGTTATGTTCTTAAAAGATAAATCAGAAGCATTCAAGATATTTAAATGGTATAAGGCTATGGTAGAAAAAAGTGATAAGAAATTGAAATACTTAAGGTCAGATAGAGGAGAAGAATTTATTTAAGATGAATTCACTAATTTGTGTAATGATCATGGAATTAAAAGACATGTTTATGCACCGAGAACACCACAACAAAATGAAATTTCTAAAAGGAGAAACAAATCAATTGTTGACTGTGCGAGAACATTGATGATTGAGAAAAATATCACTCAAAATTTTTGGACGGAAGCTATCAGTACTACTGTCTACATATTGAACATAGTAGAATTGAAGGACACAAAGAAGACACCCTATGAGATTTGGTATGGTTACACACCCAATGTAAGTTACTTCAGAATCTTTGGTAGTCAATGTTATATTTTGAAAGATGATAGAAATGGAAAGCTTGAATCCAAAAGTGATGAAGGTATCTTTCTAGGGTATTCCACCAAAAGCAAGGCTTATAAATGTCTTAACAAGTCATCTAATAAGATCATTGAAAGTGAAAATGTAAGAATAGATGAATTTGCAAAAAGTAATGATAAGGAAAGAAGAAAAGAACCAGAGGAATTCAATAGGTTTGTTTACACTGAAGAACCTGACACTCTACCCAAGCAATAGTGTATCACTCCCAAGCAATTGAACATTGCAACTGAGCATCAGGCTACAATTACCAAAAATTAGGATAAAACTCAAGATGATGTACCAAGTGATGGAGATCAAAATGAAGTTCAAGATGATAATTAGAATGATGGACAAAGAGCTAAACTGAAAATTTACAAGTATGTCAGAAGACATCATGCACATAATCAAATCATAGAAGATAAGAAGGCTGGAATGAGAACAAGAAGTAAGTCACTAAACACTAGATGTTTACTTTGTGATTTTGAGCCTAAATATATTAATATTGCATTTGAAAATGAGGAATGGGTTAGTGCTATGAATGAAGAAATAGAATAGATTGAGAAGAACAGTGCATGGACACTAGTACCGAGACCAGATGACAAGAATGTCATTGGTACCAAATGGATATTCAGAAACAAGCTGAATGAGAATGAAGAAGTCACAAGAAATAAATCAAGATTAGTATGCAAGGGGTATGCACAAGATGAAGGTATTGATTATGGTGAAACCTTTGCACCCGTTTCAAAACTAGGAGTTAGAATTATTCTTGCTTATGCTGCATTCAAAGGATTCAAGATATACTAGATGGATGTCAAATCTGCATTCCTAAATGGAATACTGGAAGAAGAGGTATACATTGAACAACCAAAAAGGTGTGTTGATCCAGACAAGAGAAAAATGGTATGTAGACTACATAAATCCTTGTATGGATTGAAACAAACACTAAGAGCCTGGTATGAAAGACTTCATTCCTATCTCATTAGCATTAAATTTTTAAGAACAAGTGAAAATAGCAATTTGTACTTAAAACAAGATACTGATGGTAATATTCTAATTGCTGAAATATTTGTTGACGATATCATTTTTGGAGGAAATGAAATGTTATGCAAATCCTTTGCTAATGAAATTAGCAAAGAGTTTGAAATGTTTATGTTTGGGGAGATCAAATTATTTCTTGGTCTACAGATTCTTCAACAAGATGCAGCGATATATATCACTCAGTCCAAATACATCAAGGAAGTGCTAAAGATATTCAAGATGGAAGATTCAAAACCAGTTGGAACACCTATGGGTACCAGATGTAAGCTGAAAAAAGAATAATAATCAAAAGAGGTAAATTAGACCTTGTATAGATCAATGATTGGAAAACTAATTTATGTTGTTCATACTAGACCAGATATTGCACATGTAGTTGGAATAGTTGCAAGATTCTCTACTAATCCCAAAGAATCACATATGACTGCTTTCAAGATAATTCTGAGATATCTAAAGAACACTGAGGACTATGGCTTATTGTATAAAAGAGAAGGAAAATTGAGCTACAAGCATATACAGATGCTGATTGAGCTGGAAACATTGATGACCAAAAGAGCACAACTAGAGGAGCATTCTTCATGGGTGACAAACTTGTCACATGGATTAGCAAGAAGCAAAGATGCATCTCTCAGTCTACTGTAGAAGCAGAATATGTGGCTATTGTTGCAAATTGCTCCAATATTTCATGGATCAAATAGTTACTGGAAGGTATGAATATGAAGATGATTGAACCAATGATTAGCTATTGTGATAATACTAGTGCAATTAAAATTTCTAAGAATCCAGTCATGCATGCTAAGACTAAGTATATAGCAATCAAGTATCACTATTTAAGAGAACAAGTGCAAGAAAAAGAGGTGTTACTAGAATATGTTCAATCAAAGGAACAATTAACTGACATATTTACCAAGCCATTACTGAAAGATACATTTGAGCACCTGAGACAGAGACTAGGGGTACAACCCTTGTCTATCAGTTAGTAAGATAACTAGGAGATTGCATCAACCTATACACAAAACAAAAGATCATTCATGTTGATGCAAGCACCAAGATGAACAACAACAGATACATCTATACATAGCAAGGTAAAAATCTACACCGAACACCAGAGATAATGTATTGCTAATGGATAGGGAAATTCAAGGAGTATTATAAAATGGGAATGGAAGATGATATAGAAAAAATTGTTTGGAATTGTTGTCAAAGGGAGAGATTATCTCGTTATCAAGAATTAAAAGGGAGAGAGATTCTCATTATCATAAGGGAGAGATGATCTCATTATCAAAAAGAGATTATATCATTATCCATAGAGAGAAGTTCCTAAGAATTCAAAGGGAAAGTTAATCAAAGGGAGAGATTGACTACATATGAAATATCCATCTAAGGGAGAGAAGTAACAAAGGGAGAGAATACATACAAAGAGAGAGATTGCTGTCAAAGGAAAAAGAGATGTTCAAGAAGAGGAACAGTCAAGGCAGAGCACATATAAGAAACAAAGATCAAAAACTGATACATATATCCAGTAAAGGGATTAAAGATTGAAGAACACACTCTGCAAGAAACAAATCTAAGCTATATGAGCTTATCGAGATCCATACATTTGTAATAGTTACAATAGGAGAGATTTATGAAACTGTTATATTTCATATTGTATTAGTAATAATATAGTGTGATAATGTAGTGTGTTTCCATCAATGCCAAAGGGAGAGATTGATGACATGTAACTAATTGAATGTTTGAAGATGTTAATTTGATCACCAAAATACATAAAGATAATGCAAGATATTAAATCATTTAATGGATTGTATTGTCATTGATGTCAACTTGATACAATCTAATCGGTTGTATTCAAAGTGTTAAAGACTTCAAAGAATTAGAGAGATATAGATTATGCTTTCATTAATGCATAAAAGGTAAGCATTCACTAAATGACTTCAAACACTGATGACTATTGGAAATTGAAGGACAAAGAAAACTAAAAGTTAAGTCATAGTGATGCCCAAGCAAAGAAACCGATGAGCATTACCGATGAGAAGAATCAGAAAAATTGCCGATGGCTAGAATTATAGTGTTAATCGACAGACAAAGAAGCTCGAAGGATAGACAACCCCAATGGACAGACAAAATCAACAAATAAGCCCAAGGAGAACTAGAGTGTTGACCAAAGCTATCAAAGAGTTAAAACACCAAAGTTAAATGGAGTTCAAAAATGACAAAATACTTAGTTGGCAGAGCTAAAGATAGACTTAATTGGTTGTTAACATTGTTTTCATTGACAAGTTAAAGCCAAAGATAAGTAAAATATTTAAAACTATTTTATATAGTTGGCAAGAAGATTTCTACTAGATAAAATATGAGTTATACTTTAAATAAAGATTGGCTAATATTGTGGATCATGCCAAAGAACAAGAGAATCAAGAAGTGAGAAACGATGATATCATGTCTATAAAGAGACAACTTAATTCATAATGAATTAAAGAGGAGTGAATGAAAAAGAAGGATGCTGGGGAGAAATTGATGAAGAACAACTTCATACAGTCTTGGTCAATCAAGCTGAGGAAAGAGCTAAAGATTTCTGCGAACACCAAGCAATAGAGAAGCACACCATCACCAAGAAGAAAGAAATGGAGCAAAGGTATTGAAAATATATATTGATTAGAATGGTTTAATGAGATTAAAATAGATCTAAAAATCTGTAAGTCTAAGTTGTATGTGTGAACATATCATTTACTATTTTAGTTTAACCATTAATTCAGAAAGTCTCTTAATCAATTAGGATTTAACAATCCTTTCTATATTGAGATATATCCCAAGGAGTATCAAAAAGTTTGATCATGAAGATAGCATGAGATACTATATACCATATGGAAAACTACACTATGTTTAGTCATAGAAGGTAGCATAGAGATGCCTGATATCAAGTGAGAAATTAATATTTTAAATCCTCTAATGAGGTCACACCTAATAGTGTGTTTGTAACCTTTAACAGGGTTGGCTCTTCACCAAGCTCACTTGAGAAGAGTGAAATTTTTTGGGTTACTAGTCCCAAGTGTTTTTTCCCTTAACATGGTTTCCACATTAAAAATCCATTTTTCAATGTGTTTATGAGTCATTATTTTAGTGTTTTGCATTACACATAACTAATCTGGATTGATCGGTATGCACTAAGCAATTTACTATTTTTTGGTAAATTAAAGACTACTATTCGGTAAACATTAAGAATAAGGTTCAACAGAATACTCCGAGCATTAGTTATTTGATAAGTATATTTGAAGGCATAAATATTGTCGGAATGAAGATAACTAGAGGCTTAATATTGTGGTACTAAGTTTTTGGGTTGATATATTGGAATATTTTGGAGGCCACTGATTCACCCCCCTCTCAGTTATTCTAACAATTGATGACCTTCTTGATGATTTAGAAACTAATTGGATTTGATATGTTCTGAGTCACATCCATGATTAGTTTCTATAGCTAGACATTGGTGCAGGGCACCTCCTGAAGTTCCTATTTATGCTTAAGTGTTTGTAATAAGGTGAATCCTTTGGATCACCCTAGTGTGTGCATGTGTGGGTCTATTTTGTAAGGTGAAGGACCCTAAGGTGAGTTATAAACCTACGGGTTCCTGAAACCATGTTAGTCCCTTTTAGTGATTTTTGAGTTTAGTTAGAATTTTGTGTTTTAAGACCTTAGAATAGGATCTTGTCATGTTTTGGACCTCTTCCAGACCCTTGGAGGTTGGTAAGGTTGGCATTTTCTCAAATTAGCAATTTTGTCAAGTTTTGCCAAAAAGTTGTCTTTTTGCAAAATGTTGCATGAGCAACTTTTGCAAAATGTTGCTCGAAGAATGAAAAATCAATTGTAACTGACCACACCAACTTCTTGAAGCAACTATAATGCCAAGATGATGGTATTAGATGTTCTCATGCCTTCTAGGAAGGTTAGAGTTTACTGTGTACAAAGCATGATGTTTAGAGAAGGAAATAGAAGAGTTTTCTGAGTCATTTAGACTGTGTACGACCTGGTACAGATTCATCTTGTGGATTTACTTCAATTTTCTAGTTGGTTTGATTTTTTTTTGTGACGTTTCATAGGAGTTAGAGATTTTACTTTCTCACTATCTGAGAAACCAAGGTTTACTGGGCCTGCTCCAAAGATGTGATCCTAACTTGGGATTGAACCAGTGGATATACTTGGCCACTTAGGGAATAAAAGTTAGGATCATGCTCTTTCATATTTCTAAGGCTCATAGGCTTAGTGTTAGTTCTATGTATTCATAGACAAAGGCCTTGGCTAATTATCTCTATGTAATTAGCATGGTTCTTTACTACAGTCACATGCATGTGCAATATATGATTGAGAGGATTAAACTAATGGTGGTTCTAGACTATTTTGGGGTAGAGGAAGCCATATAAGCCCTTTTATTCATTCTTTGAACCCACCTTAGACCACTTTCTTAGCAATCCAAGCCTAACCTAGCTAATTAGGTCTGTGAGATTTGCAAGAGTTTAGTGGTGCAGGAGTGGAGTGAAGTGCTAAGGATTTGGGAGGTTTCAAAACTCCATAAAGGGTGTCTAGAAACCTAATCAGATCAGTTGGATCCTTCTACAATTGAAATTTATATTTGAATAACCCTCTGGATAGGGCTATAAGGAATTCTAGGCCATTTCGTGTTTGACCATCCTTGGGTCTGCAAGACTGAATCCATTGGTGGATTCTCTACCCTTGGGGTCCAAAAAAATCCTTCCATCACCTAGGTTTGTTGACCTAAGCCTCTGGTGAAGTTTTCTACATCTTTATTTTGGTTTAGGGAAGGTGTCCCTAAATGAGATATTATAGAGAATTGGATCTTAGCTTGGAGAGCTAAGTTGTGATAGAAGAAGTGAGTTGGCTTCTTAGGCAAGTCAATACACACCCTAGGAAGACATTTTTGGAGTTAGGGTGTCTGGATTGGGATTTTTAAGTGATAACAAGAAGTGGGAGCCCATCTAGGTCTCCTTGTAGTGCACTCTATATCAGATATATGACTCAAGATTACCAAGGAAATTATCCAAGCGGTGACTAGATTGTTTGTAACTGATGTTGTACCTATTTTAAGAACTATTCTAGCTAGAGAGATCACTCATCTTACTAAGTCTAAGAAAGATCAACGTGCTATGACTATCAATGAAATTGAAGATTTTGAAGTTGAGTTTTCTTCAATGGTGGTTGGTTAAAAAGTTTATCAGTCGAGTGGATTGAATAGTGTGTCCGGTGGAGACATACATGCAACCTATCAAATGATTAAGGAAAATTCTCAATACAACCTATGTGAGGTTATGAGTGGCCAGTTCTATGTGAACATGGAAAGAATCAAGAAAGAAAATAAATAGACATTCAAGTATGGTTCACTACTAGTATATATATTATTCTATTTGCAAAATCATTTTCCTGGAATTGGTCAGATTCAATGGTCAACTGATAGACATGTAGTAGTGCAAATCAAGAAATACATAGGAATGTTAGGAAATAAACTCAATAGTGCTATGTGGGGTTATTTTAAGGATTTTCATAAATGAATGCATGAGAGGGAACATATCCCAACCAATATAGTAGAGAAATACAAAAAATATATGTGTCATTGTGGATATTGATACATGCATGTTATAGGTTGTATAACCAAGAACATATTGGGCTTTACCGATGGGTTGTGAAGTTGATGGTGATATTGTGACACTTCATGATGTTGAGTTATTATCCAAACCAATTGATGTCACTACACCTAGATTTTGTACTTATGAAGAGACCTATTTTAAAATTCTTTCACAATTGATTGCACGTATGATAGAGGGAAGAGTGAAGAAAAAGGTTGATGACTTAGCTAAACAAAGTAGTATTACTAACGTGATGAAGAGTGAGATCAAGAATAAATTTAAAACTAAAAAAGAAGGAACTTATGTTATTACAATAAAGAAAGTTGAAGTAGAGGTTGTTACTCCTACAATCGGTAAGGCTATAGGTAGAAAAAATAGGAGTTCCACATTAAAATAAAAGGAGAAGGAAGCAAAAAATACACAAGAGTCAGTGCAAAGAAATTATAAGAGGAATAAAAGAATGACTCAAGGTTACAAATAATCTAAGAGAAAAAGCAAACGGAAGTCTACTGCTGAAGAAGATGAACCTAAAACTGATTTAGATAAGGATAAAGTAGAATTAAAGGCAAGTGGAAAGAAATCTAAAGTGGTTGGTATGACAAATGAGAACTCAGTTAATCCTAAAACTTTTAGAATTTTGACTACACACCATTGCAGAGAGTATTAAGGAGTATGGTGTTGTAGCTGATACAAGTCAATATTATGAGAACTTTGTTGATGCTGATAAAGAAAAGATTGAAGATGTTGTTGTTTACAGTTTGCATATTTTTGTAGAGGACTCAGTGAGTTACACAAGACTATACCTAAATCGCTATACAATAAAATTGAGGTGAGATGAAGAGATGATTTGAGACAAGATAGAGAAATGATGGAGCAAGCCTTAATCTTACTAAATCCTAAATTACATGTTGAAGATGTAAAGATTTTATTTGAGGCAATGAGACCTGGATTCAAAAAAAGAACTAGAGTATGTAAGATACTTATTGGTGAATCTCAGACATACTAGTACATTTGAGTCCTTTTTTTGATGGCTATGTGTCGCAATTCCAACACTACCTCGTCAGGCAAACGACACAGGCTGATGTTGCAGTTTTGGTGTCGAAACCATTGATGACTGTTATGTGTGTCATTATTGGGATGGAAATAATCATTGAAATAAGAATTGACTATGCTATTTAGCATTGCATCATTACACTTTAAGACTATTGCAATTACGATAGGTGTGCGACGAATATGTTGTACATGCGACATCCAGCTGTCGACAATTTTCAACATCTGGCCTTCGCATGTATATCTTCAGTGTCATTCATTCTTTGGCATCCATTGTAATGGTGATGATATTCTATATTATTAAAAAAAAATATAATGAGCTTCGCTTTATTTTTCAACAAATGAAAATGTGCCTGCAGATGAAAATGTTCAATATAATGCTTACAGTTTTCTGGAAATATACGAATGGTACAGAGGCCTTGGCAGGTATGGTAGTTGATATTACTAGTTTGATTACTTCAAATGAATTTGTAGTGTTAATAGCGACAATTAGTACCCTTATCTAAATAATCTATCTGAAAGTTGCAAGATAAAGCACACCTCTTTTAGGACATTGATGCTTTTCATGACAGGAAGCAGATCACTTTGATAAATGGTTATATGCATGCAATTGAACCCCAATCCTCTAAACACAATTCTAAGAAATGTTGATGTCATTTCTTCCATGTAGTCAATATCAACAAATTATCATCTTGCTTGAATCCATGCTATAAAAATAGTATGCACATTGCTGAGGTAAAGTTTGGAGAAGTAATCTTTTAGATATCAAAATCATCAATGAAGATGCAAAGTAAGAGAAGACTCAACATAACCATATTATGTAGGTTCAAGTTGAGAATTATATTTGAAAATGAATATGAATCTAAATTACCATTCTTCCTATAGTGTTATTTGGAGTTGGATTCAAAGTGACTTTTAGAGTTAAGCTCTTGGTCATAAAATTGAGAAGTTTCAAATTTTCTATTTTCCAATGAGAAAACCATTTTTGCAAGAATTTAATCCTAGTTACCACAACATTGCGAGTAGTTTAGCCACATATTTCACATATTCTGAAAGATCAAATTTTTTATAGATCAATTTCATATACACATTTGACCAATAAAATCTGCTAACACAACTTCAACTCTTTAGAGGAGACAAAATTTACTAACTGCACAAAGATTTAGAGGAGTGAGTATTAAAGTTGAAGATGGGAAAAATGAATGACATCAATCATATCAGAAAAGAAAAAAATAAAACAATAAGAGGGGAAATAAACTGAAGTCAAGGAAATATGTGTTTGACCAACCTAACAAATAAAGGGAAGAATTCATGTTTTCATTGAAGTGAAAACCTACCTAATTCTATGACCACTTATCTTAAAATCTAACATACTATTGGGATTAATGGGAAGTATGTACTAAGAGGGGAGGGGTGAATCAATACCTCTAAATTTTTTTGTATCCTTTAATCAATTGCATGTCCATTCAATCTGATCTAAACTATCTTGATGTGAATTATATCAATTCATAACATTACTAACCATGTGAAACATTCATAGAAATATTCATGAACATAATTGACACATAACACAAGATATGATATCATAGAAAACTCTTGTTAGGAAGTAAAAACTACGATGGGGATGTCACCCACAAAAATTCACTATCTACAGATTGGAAGGGGCCGATTAAGGCTTACAATTTGATCACTTTTGATGATCTACCCTGTTAGGAGTATCAGTGGAGACCTGTTAAAGTCTACTCTATAAAGAGCTTTAGCAACACTGTTAAGTGTGCACTCGATTAAGAGATTTTATATTAGACTGTTAAATCCACCTTCCTTGAAAGGATTTTTACACTTTGCTCTACTTGTTAGAATGATATCAAATTACAAATTGACCTGGTAAATGCAATCTCCTATTTATGATATAGATCCAATTTAGTTTACATAAAAAAATTGTGATTGATTAATACCTCTGATTATCAGTATGCTCTGTTCTTGGTTCTGCCAACCAAATCCTTCTTTTACTGTTCTTGATTCTTGAAACTCTCAATTCAATCCATAGATGTTCTCATTCTATTCTTGGTTCTCTTTTTCCTTCTCACATCCTCTTATAATGAATGATTGCACCATCTATTTATAGATGGATTGACTTCATCAAGTTTTGATAAAAGCAATGTTAACTCTAAGATCAGGTTTACAACTTATACCTAGATCTCCTAGTCTATGTATTTTAAATCAGTTAGATTGATTAAAACACTTACATTAATGTTTCTTGTCCCTAAATAAATGGATTTAAAATAATTAAATATCCTATAAATAGAATACCCTTGCTTTATCTGACGTGGAAGTGAGATCCACTTTTTGCGGACTGCAACTGACTTTCAATTCTGTCTGTCGGTCATGCTTGACTGTCCTTTGGTTTTGTCTGTCAGTTGCACTGTAATTGTCTTTTCAGTCTGCACTGTAACTTGCATTTTAGGTTCCTTTGTCAGGTTCCACTTTATCTTTCTGCTTTGTGATTTTTGGTTTACACACTAACTTGTGTCATTGGTTCTCTCTGTACTTAGTCATTTTTGGTGATTTCTTAATCCGATCTTTGGTTTTCTCTTTCCTGTCTTTCGGTGTAGGCATGCAAAAAGTGTTGTTTGTATACTAATAGAAAATTAATGTCATCAATCTCCCCCTTTGACATTAGTATCAAAAACTGATATGTGCAAAATACTAACAAAATGTTAAGTATATATAACATATATAATCCTTATTCATTTAATGACTCCCCCTATGACATATATGCCGATATATTTTTACATATGATATCTTTTCCTTCTCCATATCATTTGATCCTGATGCAGGAGCATCCTGGGTGTAAGGGCAATCTTGCATCACCCAAAAATATTTCTGTTTTCTTTTCAATAAGGGCTACCTTGTGCAGAGCTACTATTTATGGAAACTTGCTATTTTTATTAAGTTGGCCATACGATCTCGGAATGTTCTAATTTTGCATGTGGAGGTTCATCTCAGTCATATCAGCTTGCCAGTAAAGTTTCATGGCTAGATTAGGTCTAGTTTTGAAGATATCAAAAATTTTCGGTATTGAAAACAGGGTACAGAAACTTCGAGCTCAGTTTTGAAGGCTTTAGAGGCCCCGGATGAGGTTGAAACTTGGGCTTGATAATGCTTGCATAATCAAGCCGTTGTTGAGAGCTTTTTGGCGTTTCTAAAATGGGGTTATAATAGTCATTCGGGTCAACTGGTGATGACTTATGGTCTCTAGAAGTTGGGCCATCTGAAATAGCAGAAAATAATTTTCCTTCAAAATTTCTGGGTTTCAAAAGTTATTTTGAGCCGACTTTGATGTACTAAGTTGAAAAATAAAATAATTCTAAGTTTGGTCGGCCCTAAGGGCTAAATTTCTGGAACCTTCTCGGGCGGTGGAAATTGCCTATATAAAGAAGGCCCGTAGTGTTGTCTTAGGCAGTTCGGGGCAGTTCTGGGTGGATCAGAGTAATAATTCGAGGCTTTGTCCTACAGAATATTGTAAGTGAAATGCCCATGCGGCTTTGCATATTGTAATTCTAAAATTTTGTAATTCCACATTTGTGGAGATAATAGGAAGCACATTTTCTGTTCTTGCAAATTGTTGTTGTTTCTCTATTTCTGTTATGTGTTTGTGGCATTAACGGGAGCACCCTTCATCAGATCCTTTGTACTATCATTTCCCCCTTTTAATTATAACATATACATATTTACCTTTTGCCCATTTGAATGAATGAAATGAATACATATCATTTTCCCCCTTTTTTGATATTAAGGGCAAAGGTCTTTACCTTAGAGTTTATCAAAAATATGGGAATGTGAAGACTTCATGTCTTCCATCATTTTCTCCCATTTCTTTTTCAGGTTCTCCAGAGCCATGTGCTCAAGTGTGATCTTTGAATGCATATCATAGATGCTGTCTACTACAGACATCTCTTGGGTTCCTATCAGTTGCCTTGCTACATTGATGTGTTGTTGGACCAGTGTAATATTTGGTATATGTTGAGCTTTTATCTCGGTTACTTCTTCTCTGAAATGTGTTTCTGCCTCCCATAGCTCCTACTTGTTGATGGGACTTTGTGACCTATTCCCCAACAGATGTAAGTTGTCATTAGGTACCGGGGTACCGACCAAATTTGCCTGTAAAGGTTGTCTAGGGAATAAATTCTCTAGGCCTTCAAGCACCTGAGAGTCACGTCTCGATAGTGTGGGAGTGTGACTATTTTGTTCAGGGGGATAGCTGGTTTTCTTGGCTTGTCTTCTTCAGGGATTTTGGTAAGTTAGGGTTTCCTGCAAGCATTTGGATTACCAAAGAAACTTCAAAAGATATGCCAGGGTTAGAGAATATTCATTCTACTTATAGTTGTGCAAATACATTTAAAACATCAACCATGCTCTAATGAACTACACTAAATACTAAACATATACTGAACAAGCAATTCATACATGTTCAATAGCAAGGGGAATGAGGTCATTAATCTACCTAAACATTAGAGCAAAGGACATCAGAAACATACAACACAAAAGAAAGTTAATCCAGAGATCAGAACGCTAACAAATTCATTTCCATAACTCTTATTTCTTCATTAACAAGTTTTCCAGCAGCACTGGTGTGTACATCAATAGATCCAAGAGAGCATCTATCTACTGAGAAATACTAAGAACTACCGAGCAATGAGCTCCACAACTACAAGACAATGCTGAAATGCTGTTACTATGGACTGTAAAATCATCAATTTTGCTGACCCTTGGAATGAGGTCAGAATTATTATTTATACACAAAGTTACCCTAAAACTAACCTAATTTAACTGCACACTCAACAATAAAATACAATATCTGGTGGATAGTACTACCTACACTATGTTACAACAACCTTGAAAAGAGAAGAGGTTATGACAAATCATCAAAAGAAGACAAGAAAAGAGAATGGAAGAATTGGCCTCAAGAGGAGAGTCAGAGGAAGAAGAGAAGAAATCCAATCTTCTAAGGTTTGAGGCTACATGCCTCATTAATGCAAAAGTGGCTCACTATCTTTGATGCGCCAGGTGTTCAATGCTTGGGTGGCACCTTGGGAAGACCACCTGTAAGTGGCATCCCTTGAGCTGATGTGCCTTGCTGGGATCACCCACTTTCTGACACCCTTATTAACTTTTTGATAACGACCGGTCAGCTCCAAGGAACCTGGACACTGGTCATCAAAAGAAAGCAAAATTGTTGGATCTGGGACTTTGGGATCCGGGAGCTTATGCTCAAAGAATGAAAGAATGTGAAAGAATGCACCCTACTCATAAAAAATATTTAGAATTTGGAGAACCTTATTGCCCCTTGTTGTTCTTAAATGCCTCCAAAACTTGGCTGATGCCATCCTCATCTATGTCCCTAATGTTGCTCCACTGGCTGTGGACAACCTCAAACTTCTCTTCCACTCCTCCAGCCCTATTCTAGACTTCATCTACTATTTTTACGATGTCATGAGCCTTGAGCATCATCTTGGATAATGTTGATAACCTTCCTTTGTTGAAATCCCTGATAGACTGATATAGGGACTCCATCAGTTCATCATACTTAATGAGGACATAGTCCTTTGGGGTGCATGTTTCAGTGGTGAAGGGGTCAACTTGAGACATCCTTACCACAAATGCTTTAAATGGGCCCAAAGGATACTAGACCATAGTTACTTTCTCTCTTAGGGTCTTAACCAGTTTCTTGCATACCTTGATCTTGAGGCCAAGTCTGGAGTACTGGGCCCAGAGGGACTCAAATGATTCTTCTCCCAAACTTCTCTACTCTGTGGCGATCTCTTCCCCAGATTTAAAGACTTTGTCCAACCCAGTCTTCCATCCTTCATATTTTTCTAAGTCTCCCTCCATAGGGTTGGAGAAATTTACCTGATTCAAAAGATTGTTGATCTGGTAGAGATCTGGGAGCGATACAACCAAAAATTGCCTTACAACCATTATCTGCGTGGTGATCCACCTATCTATAGGATGGGCCTTCTTCTTCATGGTTCAGAGGGCATCCATATCACCCTGTGGAAGTGGTGGATCAGAGGTGGAAGCCTCTAGATGGATCTCTGCTAGTGGATGTGCAATTTCTGCCAGAAGTTCGAGGAGATTTTCATTTTTCTTCCTTTCCTCTTTTAGCTTCTGTGACTGTTTATCGTATCCGGCTTCTACCACTCAGGTTGCCTCTAATAGTAGGTCTAGTTCTCCTTGTTTGTCCCTCCTCCATAGAGGCACTTCTGTTATTGTATAATCCTCAGCCCTGGCCACCACCACATCTATCTATGGAGGAGGCGTTGCAACTACTGCAACTGTGTCTCTGCCCAGACCAGTCCGAAGGGAATGGAGTGTTCGGGCCTTCTTCTATTTTGGGCCCCCCTGCACCTGCACCATCATCTCAACTAGGGAGAGATGGGCCTTAGTTTCTATGGGGGCCTTTCTCTTTTTGGAATCCACCAACCACTATGGTGGTGGCGGGGGTGGCCTTACTGCAAAAGTCTATTCTTGCAAATCCCCTCAGGGGTTATGTTGTGTATCCCTAGTGTTCTGAGTCTCTTTGGACTCCTTCCTTGTATCTTCCAAACCACCTGCATTATCCACCTTGGTGGCATTTTCATCTTCTACCTTGGTTTCCATATCCTCAATAGCGTCGGGCTCAACGTCTATATCTCTGGGGTTCTGCCCCTCACCTTGCTGCTAATGTTGCTGTTGTTTGTTGGCCTCTTCTGTTGGAATGTTTCCCTCTATTGGAATATTTTCTGGAGGTGGCAGAGGTATCTCACCAAGGTTTAGCATTTGGGCCACTAAGATTACATCACCAAATCTTACCTTCTTTGGAGTAGGAGGTGGTGTTTGGAGCATGGCAGCAGAGGTTACAGTTGCTCCTGTAGGTTTGGTTCCCTCAATAGATGCTGGTTGCTCACTTTGCACTTGCCTCTCCTCTATGGTTTTTGTTCCTATAACCTGTATCTCTAGGACATTGGAGACATTTACCTATTATAATTCATTCCCTTCTTCTTCTCGGGATTCTTGGTCTGGGACATCTTCTTTCTTTGGGATCTCCTTCTCAACAGGGATCAACACATCTTCCTGGGCCGCTATCTATTCTATTTCTCTCTCGAGATCCCCTTGTAAGTTCACAAGTTTGTCTGCTTTGAATAGGTCATCAAAGTCATCATGCAGAGGGGAGGTCTCCGAGGGATCTTCAAGCCAATTATCTAGCTTCGGGGAGTCTAACGAGAGAATCTATATTTTAGGGATGCTAGGCATCCCAAGCTCTTGCTCCACCTTTGGGTGAGGATCAACTATTCTTTTCTTCTTCCTCCCAGTTACCAAAGGGTGCCCTACCTCTAACTTGGCTGCCCGCTCTTCCTCTGCCCTGGTCCATATTACTCAAACCATTAATTCTACAAGTGATGGAGAATTGGGAGGGCAGACAGGGTCGGCCATAATAGTAGGGGTGGCTAACTGGGAGATCAATTTTCCTTTTATTTTTTGGGATGTGGCCATAGTTTTCTGCATTTTCTCTGCTATGTGGACTATGGATGGGGCCTAAGATGGGATCCCCATTTTTTTCTTTCCTCTATACTTGCCCTACAAGGAGGTTCCAGCCCTGAAAGTTGAACCACGCACAAATGGGCCAACTTTTCATGTGATTTTTGGACACACCCTCTAAAAATACACATAACTGTGTTCAATGACATTATTGATGATGTCCTTAATTGTGGGTCCCTCTAGTGCATCCTAGTTTACCAAAGGGAGGGCCATTTTGTCTACCCCCTTCTCTTTTTATTGCGGGTCCTCTATGGACCTGGTGTCTAAAAAGTTATCAGGGAACTTTTGAAGCTTAAGGCACTTCCTCATGCCTTGTGTCATCTGGACAAAATTCTAGTTTCAAACTTCAAAGTTGTCTTGACAGTCTTCCCAAAAATCTTCAATGTGAAGCTCGTGCGGAGGGGCTATCCGGGGAAGTTCTATTGCCACCTTATCTAGTGGATCAAAATTCTTCCACTCTAAAAATAATTCTGCTAGCCCCAGACTCTTAAGTTTGTTATCAACCTCCTTGGCCACTTTGAGGCTACAGGTATAGTTCCCGTAAGTTTTTGGGAATGAGACGTTGGTAACCTTCTTCACTGTGAAGAGGGCATGCAACTCCAGGATCTGTCTGCAGTATTCCAAAAGATTTATCATATCACTGTAATGCTTGGGCAATAAATAGGGTTTCTCAGAGAAGGTGGCCACTTGAATGTATGTGTGCTATTGATACTAAATGTAATATTGGCCATAAGTATTAACCAGGGTCATTGCCTCCTTTGACAGCCGGTATCTGGCATCCCAAGTGGGTGTGAGAAGGTTGTAGTAAATGAAGGCATCATTTACCTGGGAGAAACTGAGGAAATTGGTCTCTCACTAGATTTGTAGGAAATAATCCCATGGAGCATTCTAGCCTGGGCCAGTCCTGAGTACACCCACTATTAGTAACCCATTGGTGATGGGGCGTTGTTGTGCTAGAGCCCACAAGACATAAGAAGTAATGTAAAATTTGGGGGTCTGGGTGACCTTGAGAAGTTGGGAGTCCACGTGATTGGCGATGATGGTGGCCCAATCAAAATTCTTTCCACCAGAGGTGATGCCGAGCAAGAAATAATACATCCATGCAGAGAATTATCGGGCATGGGGTTCTACAAAGACCCTGTATAGTGCGATGATCCCCATCTGTATGCTTTCTTTAAATTTAGTCTGGGGGATCTCCAGTTTCATCTTCTTAAAATCTTTCATTGGCGTCTTCAGCCAATTTTTGTTGAGGTATTGCCCAACCATGAGTTCTAGCTCCTGGAATTCCTCCAAGGCCAAAGACTGAGTGAGGACACCTGCATCATCAAATTGGGGGATCCCTATCCCTACCTAAAAAGTCACGGCATCTAGAGACACCATAGGTGTGGGGTATCCAGTTGGAATTGGGGGAGCCAGCATGACAGCCCAAACAATTGAGTTGTAGTGTTCTATTAAAGTGATCTACTAAAGTGGAACTAGGGGAGCCAGCATGATAGCCCATAAGGCATCATCTTCACTAAGGCCTAAATTTCAGCTCACATCCTAACACTTGTGTTGGTGATCAATTTAACCTTGGAATCAACCTTTGATCCTAGAATATTTTCTCCCTTCAGGTACTTCATTGTTAATGGGAGCTTTTCTAAGGCCTTCTCGACCTTTGTCTTGACAGCTACTCGGGTGGCAGCGGTGGTGGGAAGTTCTAGAATCTCGGGTGGAGATGATGCAGATGCCTTCGACATGATTGGTGAGTTCAATTTTGGCAACCTGAAAAACAAGATGACTGTCAGTATGTATACAAAACAAAATATTATTCTAGATGCCGAGGACTTTTACCACCACTGCATCTGTTCCTGAAAGAATTGTTAGTTCATGTCAAACCCTAAAAAAGATATACATATAATAAGAATGACTTAAGAATTTGACCTCTACTTGGGCTTTCGAGGAATCTAGCTTATGTGATAAAATTGAAACAAAGTCTACAGTGAGATTTGAGATTCAGAGTCCTAAAAACTAATCATTGCTGACATGACCGAAAATGAACCGTATTAGGCTAACATAGAGCATCATGTGGCCACACAATAATGGGAGTAATGAAATTAATGATAACAACTATTCAAACACACAAGGAAATGAATGCCACTTGGGAAAGACTTGAATGTTCACATGTGGGATGCTTAATCCATCATTAAGGTTGACTTGACAGAGGAGAGAGAAAACTACCATGGTTCAGACTAGCAAGGTGCCAAGTTCAAACCAATGGTATCTCTCTTGGATGAGCTCCAAATTTGGGGGTTTCATCACATGGAGCACAACAAGCTTGCCATTGGATAGGGTGTAGGATATACAAGAAATATAGATAGAGCCAAAGTGCATACAAGGGATGAAGCATGACTTGCAGGCTAGCCCATAATAGGCACATATATAGACATGTACAAAATATACAAAGACATTTACACTATTATACAAATTATACAAATATCTACATTAAATTACAACTGCATAGAGGGCGGACAACCCTCTGGTAGAGCCATCCCACAAATGGGAGGCAATAGAAAAGCCAACGCAAAGGTAGGGAAAAACAAAAATAGAATGAAAACCAAGCAAGACGAAAGCAAGAAAACCAAAAAACTAGAAGCGAGAGGGAAAATAGAAGGATGAGAGTCGAAGGGCCTACCTAGAGACATAGAGAAAGTGGAAAAGATCAAGCATGTGAGGCAGTCTACAACTAATTAACCAGGAATTGACCATGAATGCACCACTGTTTATTGCTGTTTGAACACTGTTAATTACCAGAAGCAATTTGCACTTAATCGCTTTGAATTGCCTTAATTGCTCTGGTAATCACTCTGAGTGTTTTGATCATGGTAAATGTTAAAATGATAGGTGAAATCAATTTATACCCTTAGGTTAAAACATGTTGCATTCCTTCTGCAAACTCTAGAAAGGACAAACCTCTAGACTCTAGACCCAAGGATTCCCTGCAGCCACACCTTCCAACAAAAGAAGACATGATGGCAGAGAATCCTAGAGTCTAGGATCTGGACGACTCAAAAGAAAAACAAACTCTAGGACTAGGTCCCAAAGATAGAAGGTGACAAGAAACAAAAAGGAAAACAACCCTCACGGGAGCGAAGCCTGAAAGGAAACAAAAGAATACAAGGAAAAATAAAAAGCGAAAAAAGTGGGACCCAACATTTTTCCCACAAAATGTAGGGATGGGTATGAAGGGCATAACAATTGGCTACTATCTAGGATGGATGACTTAGTGCATTTGAGAACTTTAGAATCTCTAGTTAGAAAAATTGGAAGTAATCCTTACCTGGAGCATTCTGTTTACAAAGTGTGAGGCGTCTGAGAAAATCAGACTCATCATTGATTCAATCTTTCAGTCTTTTGTCAGCTATGAGGTATGTGATTTGAAAGAAAATCAAGCCGATGACCTCCAAGAGAAGTAGAGAGGGAGCACTAAATATATCAAACCAAAGCCATCATATCTTGCACATTTCCCCCGGATACCAGAATTCTCTATTCTTCAAATTATTCCTTTTCTTTTCTTTTTTCTAGATGGGAAGGCAGTACTTCTTTCACCGTGAACCTTAAGCTTAGCTAATTTCCACGGTGGTACTTCTTTCACCTTTCCATCCATCTTTAAATTGACAAATAGGAGAGAATATTCTAGACCCAGGATATTTTAATGATTTTCAGACTTGGTCAACAACCAGTGAAATCGATCTTCCCTCAAGGTGTCTGATTACTTGCTTCTTAGATTTTTTGTTAACTGATGTCTGGACTGTCAAGATGTGAATTTGATGATGATTACCCATAACCTTTTACCATACTTTAAAAATAGCTCCGGAGTGCGAACAAATTCCATGATGCTAATAATAGATTCCAAATTCACCGAAGTGCACAAGGTACTGTTCCAAAGACTAGATGTTATGTGAAGCATACCTATCTTCAAAGAGAAGACAAACTGCTAGGAACCTAGAAGATAAAAGAACACAAAGAAAGAAAAAAATGACAACAAACAAGAAAAGAAAAAATGTGGTCCCAGAGGATGACCAACAAACTATTTACAAGGAAAAGGCACTCCAAATAGAACACTGGGAAATATATTTACAAGCCAAGACTTTACATATAGTACAACTTTGGACAAATTCACCATTCACCTCATTCAAAGTAGCACTTGAGAAACTACCCATTGATAGGCAATGGGATGATTTCTCTGATCATAGTGTTGAGGCGATAAGTATTTTCCCTGCAGACCTCAAATATCAGGTATGGTCCGAGCCAGAGCTGTTGAAACTTAGTGTGCTTTCCCTTCTTTTCCCAGGCCTTGTCCCACAAGAGGACGAAGTTCAAAATATGAAAGGCCTTATACTGGGCTCTTCAGTCAAACCATCATTTTACTACTGCTTGATGACACACAAAGTGTTCAAGGACTGTGTCTCTTTATTTCTCCGTTCACACCAGGTTCAGGAGATGAACCTCTACAATGTTATCCTAGTTACTGAATTCCTGCATAAACTGTAATACCTAGATTTGTAATTTGATGGGGAATACTAGATTTTGGCTGTAAACCAGGTGAAATGGGGAAGTCCCTAGGGCCGCCTTTATTCTAATGCAATTTTCCCAGAGGGTGAATCAAAGCTTTTGGTGCCAGTACCAGGGGTTTTGTTCCAACAGATGTTTGATCACCTCAAGTAGATTTTTGTTGGTAGATTTAGCCACACCATTACCTTGGGCATAGTAATTGTGGGAGAACTTAAAGGTGACCCTTTTTTCATAGGTCCATTTGAGTAATTGTACTGAAGAAAATTCTAAACTATTGTCACACACTATAGAAAATGGCAATCTAAATCAAGTGGCAATGTTTTCTTTCAGGAATTTAATAACTACCTCTGTCATGTTGTTTTTGCAAGGGATCACTTCAGACCATCAAGTGCAATAACCGGTAGCAGTCAAAATGTACCAGTGGTTAGCAGATGAGTTGGGGTTGATTTCCCCAATAAAATAAAATTCCCATTGAGCGAAGGGCCTAGCTTAAAAGACTGGCTACAAAAGCATAGCCAGGTTTCGCTCATGATGTCCCGCTATTTGGCAAGTATGGCATCTCCTAACGTGAGTATAGGCATCCTTAAAGATGCAGGGCCAATAGTATCTGGCCCATAGGATCTGAAGGGTAGTGGCATCAGTTGAGCCATGCCCAGTTCCAAACTACCATGAAACTCTTCAATGATTTTTGCAGCTTGGTCTCTATTAATGCACCAGAGGTATATCCCTTCATAGTTCTTGCAAAAAAGTGTTCCATTTTTTTATCATGAAGTGTGTGCTTTTTAGCTGTAGGGTGTGACATTTTTTTGGGGTAGCCCCTCTAGGCATCTATTATTCAACAACAATTACACTAGGTTGGTGTACCATGGATCTTGAGTGATGGACTCCACTATGTAAGTTTGGCATTCAATTTACAGAGTTTCTTTTTCCATTGCTCTAGATAGTCCCTGGCCTCAGACTATCTTCATGGGTTGCATTTCCAAATCATACTCTTGGAAGATGGCCATATATTTCCTTTGTTGTTCACCCAATTCACTCTGCAGGAGCAGAGACTTAACAACCTGGTCTGGGATAATAGCATGCACCTTGCTCTAGAGAATATAATGCCATAATTTTTTTACAGTGTGGATGAGAGAAAAGGCTTTCTTTTCCAGAGGTGAATGCCAGACTTAGGCATTCTTAAAGGGGTGGCTCATGAAAGCTATTAGTCATTCTTCCCCTTCAACTTTCTGGGTCAAAAATTCTACGACAGAACATGGTGAAGCAAAGGTGTATGTGTAGAATGGGAGGGAATAGTCTGAACTAGGCAGGACTAGTGCCTCCACAATCATTTGCTTAATCTAGGAAAATGCCCACTTTGTTTCTAGAATCTACTCAATCTTCATGTCTTTCTTCATCATATCATTGAGTGGCTTCACTATTTTGGTGAATCCAGTGATGAACTGCCAGACAAAGTTTATCTTTTCAAAGAAAGATCTCATTTCTTTCTTGCTACCGGGCATCTATAGGTTTAGCAGTACTTCAACTCTTTCAGGGTCAATGGATATACCTTTCTCAAAGATGATATGCCCAAGCAAATTCCCTTCAGTGACCTTGAATATACATTTCTTAGGGTTGAGGGATATTCCATACCAATGACATCTCTCACAAATTTGTGCGAGGTGGGCAGAATGATCACACCTGTCCCTAGAAAAGATGGTCAAATCATCCATGTAGATGATTATGCATTTGTTAACTAGGCCCTCAAACGCAATGTCAATATCCTTTTAAAATGTGGTCCCTACATTGATCAGGCCAAAGGGCATCCTCTGGTATGCAAATATTCCCCACTTGGTGGTGAACACTATTTTGTCTCTATCTTTGTACTTAACCATGATGTGGTTATACCTGGAGTACCCATCCAGGAAGGACATCATCTAAGATCCATTCATGATTTGTAGCACCTCATCCAACTAGGGAAGAGGGTGATTATCTTTCTTGGATTCCTTGTTTAGATTTCAAAAACCCACGCAGAGGCAGATCTTGCCACTTTTCTTTCTCAGAGGGACGAGATTGGGAACCCAAGTTGTGTGCTAGATCAGAAAGATAATCAAGGCTGATAGCAATTTTTGAACCTCTTAATGAATTAGGGGCTCGATCAATGGGTTTACTGTTCTTTTCTTTATCTGAAAAGGCTTATCATCTAGTTTCAGTGGGATGGTATGGGTCATGATAGATGTGTTATAGGTTTTCAGATCCTCATACCCCCACACAATTATGTCAATGTATTTTTAGAGAACTGCAAGAATTTTCACCTTCTCCTCTAGGGAGCAGGAGGTTCCAATATGCACAAATTTTTCTTCACTAGCCCAACTGATGTTAATATTTTCAAATTCTCCTCCCTCTAAGGAGGATGATATCTTTTCCTGGCCCCGAGGGTCCAAGTCAAAGATACATTCAGTGCTACCATCCCCTTAGGGATGGTGTTGGTTGGTAAGTCAATGATCCCATCATCTTCTTCACCCTGCCTGGTATCTTTATGGTCTCTTTCTTCCACTATCTAGTCCTCGAAGATGCCAACATTGGCCATGAAGGATAGGATATGTTGGTCATCCTCAAAGACCTAAAAATGGGTGACATTGTCTGGTATGGACAGGGTGGGAACCATCTCAACAGAAAACTTCCAGAGTCGAGAGCCAACCATTGGCTCAAGGGTGCTGGCGGATATGGTAAGGGCATCCAGAATGTAGTTTATTTTTTGGGGAATGAGTTCAATGCTGAAGGCATCAAAATATTTGATGAGGCTCCATGCCCAATTGCGGTATGTGGCCATCCTTTTGTTGTGACAAGTATATTGGCTCTGGACCTATTTAACAACCAACTCTGAATCACCCAACACCTGGAGGCGGGTGGTTCCTTTCCTTAGTACAAACAAGAGTCCAAGGACCAAGGCCTCATACTCCATGAAATTTTTTGTGTAGTTAAACTACAACCTATAAGATGTGAAGAAGGATTTCCCCCATGGGTTGATCAATTCCACTTTGGCCCCACAACCTTGTTTAGACCTGGACCTGTCAAACTTCAGGGTCCACTAGTCATTGTTCATTTTCTAGGGCTGGGAAGGCAAAGCAACATTTGGATTGATTTGAGAGGGCTGGGAGGAGTTTCCTCTAGCTCTGATGGTGCATGGGTGAGTTTTTCTTTTGGAGAAGCCCGTGTTTGGGATCTCTGGACAAGAGGCACTTGAGGTGTACCGCCAGAATGATTGCTGGGTCCAAACAAATCCGCTTCATGTTCTTTCTTTTAAAGGGTGTTGATTTGATGAGTAGCGATAGTGAGGTAGGGCTCACACTCTAGTTTAGAATGTTTTTGATAATGCACTCGGCACCAAGTGTTAGACAAGAGTTTAGCAAGAGTTTCTATGTTACCTTGTGAATTTTTAACCTCACCCCTTAGTTTTTCATCCAAGTCCTGAATTTTTTGAGAAACTATGGGATCCTCCCCGGGGGTGAAATAAAATGTTAAGATCTCTAGGGGTCAGTACACCCCAGGGGAAGTCTCAGAGAAAAGGACTTTGTTCACCCTCCCAACTTTGGTGAGGGCTTGCTTCATCCTAGGTTCACTCTCCACCTAGATTTGGTTATATTCCCCCTCCTAAGGGAGCCACAAGTGGGAAAAGTCAATGGAGAAATACTTGTTAAGGGCCTTAGACCAATTTCAACTTAACAACATCCCATAGGTCTCTGGGATGTCTACCACTTGGATGTCTATTATGCTTGTGATCTGGGGGTCTTGGATGAGATGAATCCAAATGTTCTTTAGCTCACCTACCATTTTTACAGTAGTTTTGTCTAGCTAGACTACTGTGCCTTTGGATGGAGTGGGATTGAGTCTGAGATTTTGGCATATGGATAAAGGAATGAAGTTGCTTGACGCACCAGAATCTACCAAACAATTGTGTAGGTTCTTCCCTTATATGTTTAAGCCTAGTAGGAAGGGAGGATCCTCAGTGTTATGCTGGAAGATAGCCGCATTGACATCGTCAAAAGTGATAGCCTTAGGGGGGGCAAATGACAACATTCAAGTTTCCCAAGAGCCTCAGAAGAGACTTCCTCTACTCAGGACAATTCAACAAAACCTCCATCAAGGTCATGGAGGTGGTGGTTCTTTCTAATGCCTTTGTGATGTCAAACCTCTCCACCAGGAATTGTTGGCTCCCCTCAGTCGGATCCTTAGCTTGGTTAGAGCTAGGCCCTTTCGGTGGGAAGGAGCAATCAGTTGTGTTATCCCAGGGAGGGGTATCTTTGGGTGGTGTAGGCATGTAAACTAGTCCTTTACTAGCCTGAATTTGAGTGTTGTAAGGATTCTGTGGGTTGGTGAAGGCATTGGTCTCAAAGGCTGGGATAGATTCATCAAAGAACCCCTGTAATTCGGGTTCTTCTTTGTCTTCCTTGTATGTCCCAAAGAAGATGGTCTCATAGGTGAAGGCACTGTGAGTAGGCTCTTGTGCAAATGTTTCTGGGGGAGTAGGGTCGATATCTTATTGTCTGTCCAATTGGGAGATCATGATGACCTTCTCTAGTGTGGCACAATTCACCTTGGAATGAGAGACAGTGTCATGCAATCTACACTAGTTATTCAGGGGGTGGAATTTTGCAAGCTGTACAAAATGACTGGGTCTAGCACGACCCTCAGTAGTATTTTGGTTTAGAGGAGGACCTTTGGTGTTTGCATTGTTGTTTCATTACTGTTGGTTGGGCTGAGGCCTGTTGTTGTAGTTTCTTCCTCTAGAATTGGTATTTCATTGGTCGGAGAAGATATTCCCTCTCTAGGAATTGGGGTTGTGGGGGGCAAAAAACCCCGCCTTTAGCTGTCCTATGCCTACAGTTAGTGAGGAAAACAATCACCAGAGGGATTCAACCTCAGTGGATAGCTGGGTGTTCGCATCAAAATGTGATGGTTGGTTCCAAGGGAAGGTGACAGTAGCTAGCAGTGTCAAGGATGACGATCCTCTAGCCGCAAGTGACTGGAAGAAATGTAATCTAGAGGATTGGGTTAATGGTTGTTGTATTTTCTACGGCTGGATCCAAGAAACAAATTCCAAACCTGGTGTTTTTTGGACTTGCGATGGGTATACATACTAGGCTTTCTGGTCTATCGGTGGTAGTGGTGCCATGACCATCGCTGAGGCACCCATTTCCTGATTGGGGTTGTATCCCCTGACGTAAGAAGTTCCATCAGGTATCATGTTGAAAGGCATGCTCTGCCCAATCCCATCGGGAGCTTTGTTCAAACCATGGGATAACTCCAAGGCTAGGTTGTAAACCTTTGCTAGAGTATACCGGTCTTTGGGGGTGGTGGTTCTCCAAAGGAGATTGGAAATGAAGGGGTACATAGCGTTAAGGTATGTCTCGATGGTCACATCTAGAGATGGGATGAAGGGACCCCTACACTACTTCAAGGCATGTTGGAACCGATGGTTAAATGCTTCAAGGGGTTCATTTGGTTTCTTCCTAATAGAGATGAACTAGCTCTGGGACCACACTGGGTCCACATGTATGTAGAAGGCCACTAGGAAAGCATCTTCCATATCTTGCCAACTCTTGATGGAGTTGGCTGGCAAGTTGAGGTACCATTTTAGCTCATTCTATCCCAGGGACAGAGGGAACATCTCGGTCACAATGTCTTGATGTTGGATCTGATGTCGATTCATGACATCTTTGTATGCCTACAGATGCTCTTCTACGGTTTTTTGAGCCTAAGTGCTCATATTGGGGGCAAATCTTCTCCAGATGCAAATGAAGATTGTTGGTTACACCAGGGAATTGCCCCATTGGGGACCCGGTGTTGCCAAAGTATGTAGCCATTGGGGGAGTTATATTTTGGCTAGACTGAGTGTTGGTCCCCAAAGTTAACTGAAGGGCTTGGGTATTCTGAGATGTAGTGGATCCCCAGATAAGGTTTTTTGGTTGCTTGGTTTGCGGGGTCTGCTTCTTTCAAGAAGGAGGCTCGAGATCAAAAAACCTTTTGGGATTGGGGGCTGATCTAAGGACTCTTTCGAATCATATAGGTGAAAATGATCGAATCCCACTAAAGGTTCGATACCTAAAAATACAGCTTGGGGAACCCTCAGGCGGTGTAAAATCAAAATCTTTAGAAGGGGATGAGCTCATGCCCTCCATCTAGCACCAGTTTCTGTTGATGAGACTTTGTGATCGGTCTGCCAATAGATGTAAGTTGTCACCAGGTATTAGGGTACCGGGGTACCGGCCAACTTTTCCTGTAAAGGTTGTTTGGGGAATAAATTCTCTGGGCCTTCAAGCACCTGAGAGTTGGGTCTTGACAGTGCGAGAGCTAAGTTGGGAGTGTGACTATTTTGTTCAAGGGGATAAATGGTTTTCTTGGCTCATCTTCTCTAGGGATTTTGGTAAGTTAGGGTTTCTTGCAAGCATTTGGGTTACCAAAGAAACTTCAAAAGATATTCCAGGGCTAGAGAATATTCATTCTACTTATAGTTGTGCAAATACATTTAAAAGATCAACCATGCTCTAATGAACTACACTAAATACTAAACATATACATAACCAACGATTCATACACATTCAATAGAAAGGGGAAAGAGGTTGTTAATCTACTTAAACATTAGAGCAAAGAACATCAGAAACATACAACACAAAAGAATGTTAATCCAAAGATCAAAATTCTAACAAATTCATTGCCAAAACTCTTCTTTCTTCATTAACAAGTTTTCCAGCAGCACTGGTGTGTACATCAATAGCTCTAGGAGAGCATCTATCTATTGAGAACTACTAAGAACTACTGAGCATTGAGCTCTATAATTACAAGACATGAAATGCGTAAATGCTATTACTATGGACTATAAAATCATCAATTTTTCCAACTCTTGGAATGAGGTCAGACTTATTATTTATACACAAAGTTTCTCTAAAACTGACCTAATTTAACTACACACTCAATAGTAAAATACAATATCCGGTGGCCGGTACTACCTGCACCACATTACAACAACCTCGGAAAGAGTAGAGACTATGACAGATCATCAGAAGAAGACAAGAAAAGAGAATGAAAGAATCAACCTTGAGAGGAGAGTCAGAGGAAGAAGAGAAGAAATCTGATCTTCTAGGGTTTGAGGCTACATGCCTCATCAATGTAAAAGTATCTCTCTATCTTCGATGCACAAGGTGTATAATGCTAGGATTCCACCTTGGGAATACCACCTATTAGAGCCATCCCTCAAGCTGACATGCCTTGTTAGGATCACCCACTTTCTAATACCCTTATTAACTGCCTGATAATGACCGGTCAGCTCTGGGGAACCTAGACACGGGTCATCAAAAGAATGCAAAATTGTTGGATTTGGGACTTTGGGATCTAGGAGCTTATGCTCAAAGAATGAAAGAATGTGAAAGAATGCACCCAACTGGTGAAAAATCTCTAGAATTTAGAGAACCTTGTTTCCCCTTGCTATTCTTAAATGCCTCCAAAAATTGGCTGATGCCATCCTCATCTATGTCCCTAATGTTGCTCCACCAGCTGCAGACAACCTCAACCTTCTCTTCTAATTCTCTAGCCTCATTCTGGAATTCATCTACTATTTTGACAGTGTCATGAGCCTGGAGCATCATCTTGGATAATGTTGATAACCTTCCTTCATTGAAGTCCTTAGCAGACTGATACATGGACTACATCAGTTCATCATACTTACTAAAGACATAGTCCTTCAGGGTGCACATTTTGGTGGTCAAGGGTTTGACTTGAGACACCCTTACCACAAATGCTTTAAATAGTCCCAAAGGATACTGGACCATAGTTACTTTCTCTCTTAGGGTCTTAACCAGTTGCTTGCATACCTTGATCTTGAGGCCAAGTCTGGAGTACTAGGCCCATAGGGACTCAAATGATTCTTCCCCCAAAATTCTTGCCTTTGTGGAAGCCTCTTCCCCAAAGTTAAAGAATTCATCCAACCCGGTCTTCTGTCCTTCATATTTTTCTAAGTCTCCCTCCCATAGGGTAGTGGAGACATTTACCTGATTCAAAAGATTGTTGATCTGGTAGAGATCTAGGAGTGATACAACCAAAAATTGCCTTACGACCGTTATCTGCTCAGTGATCCACCTATCCATAGCCTAGGCCTTCTTCTTCATGGTCCAGAGGGCACCCATCTCATCATGTGGAAGTGGTGGATTGGAGGTGGAATCCTTCGGATGAATCTCTACTAGTGGCTGTGTGATTTCTTCCAGAAGTCTGAGGAGATTTTTGTTTTTCTTCCTTTCCTCTTTTAGCTTCTGTGACTATTTATTGTAATGAGCTTCTACTGCCTGGGTCACCTCTCATAGTAGGTCAAGTTCTCCCTATTTGTCCCTCCTCCCTAGAGGCACTTTTGTTATTGTATAGTCCTCAGCCCTAGCCACCACTGCATCTATCTTTGGAGGAGGCATTGCAACTACCACAACTGTGTCTCCGCCCGAACTAGTCAGAAGGGAATGGAGTGTCCAGGATTTCTTCTATTTTGAGTCCCCCTATGCCTGCACCATCATCTCAGCTAGGGAGAGATGGGCCTTAGTTTCTATGGGGGCCTTGATCTTTTTGGAATCCACCAACCACTGTGGCAGTGGTGGGGGTGGCCTTGCTACCAAATTTTGTTCTTGAGAATCCCCTCTGAGGTTCTGTTGTGTATCCCCAGTGTTCTGAATCTCTTTGGAATCCTTCCTTGTATCTTTTGGACCACCTATATTATCCACCTTGGTGGCATTTGTATCTTTTTCCTTGATATCCATATCCTTAGTAGTGTCAGCCTCAGTGTTCATATCTCTGGGGTTCTGCACCTCACCTATCTGTTGATGTTGCTATTGTTCATTGACCTCTTCTACCAAAATATTTCCCTCTGTTCAAATATTTTCTAGAGGTGGCAGAGGTATCTTGCCAAGGTTTAGCATTTGGGTTGCTGAGATTACCTCGCCAAAAGTTACCTTCTTTGGAGTAGGAGGTGGCGTCTGGAGCATGGCGTCTGAGGTTATGGTTGCTCCCATAGGTCTAGTTCCCTCAATAGATGCCGGTTGCTCACTTTGCACTTGCCTCTCCTCCATGGTGTTGGTTCCTAGAACTTGTATCTCTAGGACATCGAAGACGTTTACCTATTCTAATTCCTTCCCTTCTTCTTCCCCAGCTTCTTGCTCTGGGGCAAATTCTTTCTCCGAGATCTCCTTCTCGGCAGGGATCACCACATCTTCCTCAGCTACTATCTCTTCTATTGCTCTCTTGAGATCCCCTTGTAAGTTCATAAGTTCATCTGCCCTGAATAGGTCATCAAAGTCATCATGTGGAGGGGAGGTCTCCAGGGGATCTTTGGGCAAATTTTCTAGCTCCGGGGAGTCTGACAAGACAATCTATATTTTAGGGATGGTAGGCATCCCAAGCTCTGGCTCCACCTTTGGTTGAGGATTAGATGTTATTATCTTCTTCCTCCTAGTTACCAAAGGGGGCCCTGCCTCTAACTCAACTGCCTACTCTTCCTCCACCCCGGTCCCTATTACTCAGACCATTAATTCTACAAGTGATGGAGAATTGGGAGGGTGGACAGGTCTGACCATAATAGTAGGGGTGGCCAACCAGGTGATCAATTTTTCTTTCATTTGTTGGGATGTGGCCAGAGTATTTTGCATTTTCTTTGCTACGGGACTATAGATGGGGCTTGAGATGGGGTCCCCATTTTTCTTTTTCCTCTATACTCACCCTGCAAGGAGGTTTCAGCCCCGAAAGTTGAACCATGCACAAATGAGCCAACTTTTCATGTGCTTTTTGGACACACCCTCTGAAAATATGCATGACTACATTCAATGAAATTATTGGTGATTTCCTCAATTGTGGTTCCCTCCAGTGCATCCTAGTTTACTCGAGGGAGGGCCATTTTTTATACCCCCTTCTCTTTGTATTGTGGGTCCTCTGTGGACCTAGTTTCCAAAAAGTTATCAGGGAAGTTTCCCAACTTAGGGCGCTTCATCATGCCTTGTGTCATCTAGACAAAATTCTAGTTTTGGACTTCAAATTCATCTTTGAAGTCTTCCTAAAGATCTTCAATGTGAAGCTTGTGTGGAGGGGCTATCAGGGGAAGTGCCATTTCCACCTTATCCAGCGGATAAAAATTCTTTTTCTCCAAATAGAATTCTGCCAGCCCCAGACTCTTAAGTTCATTATCTACCTCCTTGGCGACCGCTAGGCTATAGGTATAGTTCCTGCAAGTTATTGGGAATGGGATGTTGGTAACCTTCTTCACTGTAAAGAGGGCATGCAGCTCCAGGATCTGTCTGTAGTATTCCAAAAGAATTATCTTATCCCCACAATGCTTGAGAAATAAGTAGGGTTTCTCAGAGAATCCAGTCACATGAATGTATGTGTGCTATTGATACTGAATGTAATAGTGGCCATAAGTATTGACCATGGTCATTACCTCCTTTGATAGCTGCTATTCAACATCCCGAGTGGGTGTGAGAAGGTTGTAGTAAATGAAGGCATCATTTACTCAGGAGAAATTGAGGAAACTGGCCTCCCACTGGATTTGCGAGAAATAATCCCATGGAGCATTTTGGCCTGGGCTAGTCTCGAGTACACCCACTATTAGTAACCCATTGGTGAGGGGGAATTGTTGTGCTAGAGCCCACAAGACGTAAGAATTAATGTAAAATTTGGGGGTCCGGGTGACCTTGAGAAGTTGGGAGTCCATGTGATTGGCGATGATGGTGGCCCAATTGAAATTCTTCCCATCAGAGGTGAAGCCCATCAAGAAATAATACATCCATGATGAGAATTCTAGGGCATGGGGTTCTCTAAAGAACCTGCATAGTGTGATGATCCCCATCTATATGATTTCTCTAAATTTAGTCTAGGGGATCTCTAGTTTCATCTTCTTAAAATCTTTCCTTGGCATCTTCAACCAGTTGTTGTTGAGGTATTTTCAGGCCATGAGTTATAGCTTCTAGAATTCATCCAAGGCCAAAGACCAAGTGAGGACAGCTGCATCGTCAAATTGGGGGATCCCCAACCCTACCTTAAAAGTCATGGCATCTAGAGAAACCATAGGCATGGGGTATCCAGTTGGAACTGGTGGAGCCAACATGACAGCTCGGACAACTGAGTTGTAGTATTCTGCTAAAGTGAGGATGAGCTCCGGAGATTTCACAGAGCAAGAAAAGTAAGTGGCCTTCAGGATCCTGGAGCCGACCATATTGAGGGCCAATGGATCTCCGACAATGCCTTGAATGTACATTATCTTCACTAAGGCCTGCATTTTGGCCCACACCCTAACACTTGTGTCGGTGATCAATTTAACCTTGGAATCAACCTTCGATCCTACAATATTTTCTCCCTTTAGGTACTTCATCATTAATTGGATATTTTCTAAGGCCTTCTCAGCCTTTGTCCTAACAGTTGCCCGAGTGGCAGTAGTGGTGGGAAGTTCTGGACTCCCGGGTGGAGATGATGCAGATGCCTCCGACATGATTGGTGAGTTTAATTATGGGAACTTGCAAAACAAGATGACCATCAGTATGTATACGAAACAAAACATTATTCTAGATGCCGGGGAATTTTACCACCACTGCATCTATTCCTAAAATAATTGTTAGTTCATGTCAAACCCTAAAAAAGATATACATATAATAAGAATGACTTAATAATTTTACCTCTACCTGGGCTTCCGGGGAATCCAACTTATGTGATGAAAATGAAACAAAGACTATAGTGAGATTTGAGATCCATAGTCTAGAAAACTAACCATTACTGACACGACCAAAAATGAACCGTATTAGGCTGACATAGAGCATCATGTGGCCACACAGTAATGGGAGTAATGACATTAACGCAAAAAAATATACGAACATGCAAGGAAATGAATGCCACTTGGATCAGACTTGAATGTTCGCATGTGGGATGCTTAACTCATCATTAAGGCTAACCTGACAAAGGAGAGAGAAAACTGCCATGGTTCAGACCAGCAAGGTGCTGAGTTCAAACCAGGCGGTATCTCTCTTGGACGAGCTCCAAATTTGGGGGTTTCATCGCATGGAGAAAAATGATCTCGCCAATGGATAGGGTGTAGGATATACAAGAAATATAGACAGAGTCAAAGCACATACAAGGGTCAAAGCATGACTCGCAGGCTAGCCCAAAACAGGCACATATATAGACATGTAAAAAATATACAAAGACATTTACACTATCATAGAAATTATACATCTACATTAAATTACAACTGCATAGAGGGTGAACAACCCTTTGGTAGAGCCATCCCACCAATGGTAGGTGACAGAAAAGCCAACACAAAGACCTGACAAAACAAAAGTAGAACAAAAACCAAGCAAGACGAAAGCTAGAAAACCAAAAAATGAGAAGCCAGAGGGAAAATAGAAGGACAAGAGCCGAAGGGCCTACCTAGAGACACAAAGAAAGTGGAAAAGATCAAGCATGTGAGGTTCTCTACAATTGATTCACTTGGAACTGACCGCGATTGCACCACTATTTTGTTGGAGATTTGATTCTGAACAGTTGATTGATTGTATGTTTGTCATTGATGACAACATATAATACACAACAACACTTCTGTATGTAATTATCCATATGATGACATGAAGACTTGAATGGATAGATACATGTTGTTGACATGTTTATTATGCTATGTTTATACATGCAGACCCAGATATGATGTTTTAGTAAAGATATGTAATTCTGTTATTGACGGTTACAATTCTGGAGGATAACGGTTTAAGGCTGACATATGTAACATGTTTATTGAGTTGCACCTATCTTTAGGATATGCATGTGTATATTCATGATGAGTTATGAGTTATTGATATTAATCTATAGGCACCAAATGTATTTCAAGAAGATTGCAAAGTTATGGTTAAATTGGTGAAGCTGACTTAGTGAAGCGACGCGTCTATTCAGTTTATACTTGCACGGTTGTAATTATGCTTGCACACTTAGTAGAGCCAACAAGGATGTTAAGAAGAGTTTTCCTACAGGTCCCATGATCTCATACTTGGTGCATATACTTATAGAAGGTCATTTGTGATAAGAAGAGTTGGGAAAGCTAGAGATAAGAAAAGCAGAGCAGAGTGTTAAAGCAGCAGAGCTATATTTATCATATTTTGATAATATAGATATTGAAGTAGAAGCTTTTAGAACATAGAGAAGATTGTTGTAGTGCTTTACAAGAGGTTAAAGCATTAACACACAAAAGGAATTGATTAGACAAGCAGTGTCACAAACAATAGTTCACCTTGTTGATACAGTGTGTATCAAATAACTAGAAGGTTGTAGCCTTCACTACTTGTACAATGAGTCCTTGGATAGCAAGTCCACCACCCCTAATAGGGTTATTGTAAAAGATTCCTAACAGGGTCAGACCCTTAACCAGGTCACTATACTACTACATTGTAATGAACAACTCCTAATAGGGTTGAAAGATCTTTTAACAAGGATTACTACAAATAGTATAGTTCTTTGTGGGTACTAATTTCCATCGGGGTTTTTACCATTTGGTTTCCCCATAACCAAATTGATGTGTTGTGTAATGTGTTATCTGAATGTGCATTTGATTTATATCAATCTGGATTATAAGTACAAAGGATTTAAAGTTGCTGATAACTGATTCACCCCCCCTCTTAGTTATCCCTAAAGTATTCTAACAATTGGTATCAGAGCCAAGTGCCTTGGAGAGAAATCTTAACAGCTTAAGGTAGATCAGATGGCATACTTCAGAAAAGAGAGTCCTAAGTTTGATGGAGAGAACTATCTGGATTGGAAAAACAAAATGATAACACATCTATAATGTGTTGGCTTTGAGATCTTTGAAATTGCTACACAAGAAGTATGATGCTACTAATAGACAAAAGGAAACATTTACCAATAATGCAATTTCCAAAGAAGCCCTAATAAGCGCCTTATCTGACAGTGAATTTTCTAAAATCAAGAAGATTGACAAAGCATATACCATATGGAAGTATTTAGAAGACATGTTTGAAGGATATTTTCAAGCAAAGAATGCACGCAGAAAGACATGGAAGAAGAAATACAACAGTCTTGAGATGTTACCAGAAGAAAACATTAGAGCTTACAATCAGAGGATAAATGAAGCAGTATCCAGAATCAGGAACAATGGTGGTGAAATATCAGAAGAAGATATAATGGATAAGTTGTTAACTACTTTGATATCAGACTATGAAAACAAGATCAGTATTCTAGAGGAAACTATGCAATTCTCACAAGATTTCAAGAGAGAGACTTTGATCAGCAATATCTGCATTTGAGATATCAAGATTGAAGACTGAACCTAAGAATGAAATAGCCTTGAAAGCTTCAATCCACAGTAAGAAATCCTCACACATCTCCAGTCATAATGAGAATGAAGAAACTGATGAAGAGCTAGAAGAGATAATTTCCATGATTTCTAAGAGAGAAAAGAAAGGAAAAGAAAAGTATGAAGGATAGCTTCCATTCAAGTGTTTTTCATGTAATAAGATTGGTCACTTTGCATCTAAGTGTCCCACAAGAGTCAAGAAGTTCAGATCTGATTA
>MU224923.1:846645-873963 GCA_018584345.1 Thuja plicata
TAATAAACCTTGCTTATTTGTCTCAAATGGAGAATGAAGAGACAAATGTTTCTTTTCAAGAAACTCTTCGTCCTCTCTCTTCGGTTTTCTATAAATGAGACCTCTTTTCTTCATTGTGAGGATCCTTTTTTTTTGAGTATCATAACTATAGGCAATTTTAGCTTTGATTTTCATGCTTTAGAGTAATTTCTTGCATAATTAGCATAATCTTTATTTTTAATTGAATATAGTTTAGCTTGGATTTATCATCTATTTCTAAGAGCTAACCATTCAATTAATGTTTTAAAGCTTTCTCAATGCAATTGTTAATCAAATCCTAGTCTAGAAAGCACTATTTTCCAGATTTCAAGCATTCTCTCATATAGATTAGAAGCATTTCAAGTTTTTAACTTAAATTGCACTTTTGTTTCCATAGCTAGTTGCATTTCATATTTATAATAATTGCAATTCAGTTTTCATAGCTTAAAAAATGTTTCAATTCGTAGAATAGCAACATTTTATCACATCTATATGCAAATTTCTCACATTTGATGGCTATTCTTAACACACTTGCACTCTAAAAATCCTCCGTATTAGAGATGTTCAGGTTGTTGGCTCTCATTCTGAGGGTAAATTGTAGCAATCACACCTAATTAGGAGGCAACAGGTCGCCTCAATCGCCTTCGTAGAGAAAACAATTCAATGTTTGTCTTTGCGAATTCATTGATTGAATAAGGACTATGTTGCATTTGTGTTGAATAGAGAGGTCCACATTTGACATCAGACACATAAAAGCCCTAAATTTCTAAAAATGACATCGAATTCATGAACTGTGAAATCCAAGAATGTAAAGAAAGATGAGTTCAAGCTCATCAAGAACATAGCATGTGAGGAACCCAACTATAAGATCCATCCTAAGGTTGCCTCACAACCCGAAAACATTGGTGCATTTTCATGCATTCCAGCTAGGGTTTTACTGGTTGAAGATGTCCGATCCTTCATACATTGCAAGATAATAGAAATAGGAAGCTCAGAGGTTGAAGAATCCTACAAAAAGTAGTGCAATGACGATGGAACACTCAAGGAAGAACAAAAACACATTGAAGTAAAAGGGCTCACTAATGCCATAATGTTCCTGAAAGTCTTCAAAATCAAATGGATTTGGTTGTTACTGAGCATAATGCATAATAACAAGTTATGGTTGGATAAACCAAAGGCAATAACCTGAGATGTCATCCATGTAGTCATTGGTTACCCCATAACCGATAATGTAAAGGAACTGAAGCATCCACCAAGGACAGAGACTAAAAAGATGATAGGAGCCAAATGAGATGGTTGAGGATTGAAAGTAACAACTATAATCGATGATGAGATCAATTTTGGTGCATGTCTTTTGGGCTACAAATTCTTCCAAGCAAGCAGATTAAACATCATAGAATCAGGTGCAGTGGACACAACCTACAAAATTGTGAAGAAGGGTACACAATTGGACTTATCTGAGGTACTCTTGAATTATTTGAAGGGAAACCTAAAGACAATCAAGAATGCAAAGTCAAACACTTGTAAGTTTGGCTCACTAATAATGTGTATCTTATTTTATTTTCAAGAAAAGTTCCCATCGGTAGGAGATGTAAAATGGGATAGCACCAAACCGGTCACCATGCAAATCAGTGAGCACATAGCTACACTAGGAGATAATTTTTAAATAGTTATGGATGCATACTTCAATGTATTCAAAGACCAAATACAAAAGAGGGTAAGAATCCCTGAGCAACTCATTGAGAAATATAAGGATGATATATGCTTCATGGTTGACACAGATAATACTTACATCAAACCTGCTGTAGCAAGGACAACATGGTTACAACCATTGGAATATGAGATCAACATTGATCTTGCAACAAAGGCAATTGATGCCTTAATCAATGAACCATTGGAAAAGAAGTAACCAAGGTTTGGCACATATGAAGAGGCCAAGACAAGAATTAAATTAGGCCTAGTTGTCAAGAAGATAGTAAAAAAGAAGGACAAGATGGTGAAGAATATCAAGAAGATTCTGTCAGCAATCGAGGAAGAAGCTGAGGAAGATGAAAAAGTTTAACAAGAGGAGGAAATTGAAGAACAATTGTCTATCAATAAAGATGAAGAAAATAATGACTTTGAGGAAACAGAGTCAGATTTGCCACCTCCTCTGCCATCTAAGAAACCAAGGACAACAAATGCTTCAAGGAATAGAAGCCAAACATCCAAAGAATCTACTCCTTCACTTCTGAAGAAAGGAAGGGTTAGAAATTACAAGAGGAAAGCTCCCACACCGAAAAGAGGACAGAACAAGAAAGGAAGGAAATTCATCAGAACCTGAGAGGACATAGAAGATACTGAGCAAGATGAATCCTTAGAGGCATAAAATGTCAAGGTAAAAGAACATGACACTATTGATGAAATTTGTGTATATATTGCAAATTTTGGATCTATTACAGATCCACACAGTAGAAAATGGTAGAAACTAAATCAAGAAGATTAGAATAAAATTGAGGACACCATGATAGATAAAATGTACAACTTCAAATATTTACCAATGTAATTTGAAGGAATTTATGTACCAAGGGCACTCTTGGATAGATTTTCCTCCCATTGGAAATTTGCATTAAAGAATGAGAAAGAAATTAGAGAGAGAGAGAGTGCTTGTATCTCTCATGCCACCTAAATCAAAGAAGGTTGAAATTGAAGAGATGATGGAGAAGTACAAAAAGGAGTTCTCACCAAAGCTAAGAGCGTAAAAACTCCTTGAAAGAAAGCTTATAGATCTTGAGCAGGACAACCATAAGAAATGGTGTAAGATAATGAATATACCAACTAAGGAGGTAAGCCCTGACAAAGACCTTCAACAAAAATATGTTGACAAGGAAACTCAAGATAACACAACTATTGAGTTAGATAAAGAAGAAGATGATACAACAGGGAAGAAGACTGCAGATGTTGCAGATGATACATGGGATGATAACACAAATGAAATCATTGTGGACACTAATGTGATAGACATTACCAATGACCCAGTAGATGAAATTAATAAGGATGAAGATGTCACTATTGTAAAAGACACAACTGATGAACATGACACAACAATTGATACTGCACAAGTGAACATTCCAGGAAGACTGCCAATATTCATACAAGCTATCAATATCATGCAAGAAATAAGAAAATCACCTGAGAAGAATACTCTAAAGGATGTAGAAGAGGATGCAAACAAGGATAAAACTGATGGTCAAAAAGACATCAGATATACTCACAGTGTAACTGACACTAACAAGGTTACTGAAGGAGATAATGAAAAATATGCAGAGACTCGAGACAAGAATGAAGGAACCAATACAAATGAAGAAAAGGACACCTATGAAGGAGAAAAACCAAAAGATGGTACTCCTGAGAAAATAGACAAGAGTGCTATCAATAATGTAAAGTGAATGTGGAGACATCTACAAACACCTGACAAGTTAAAACTGACGACAAGCAGCAGGAAGAAGCACAATAGGTCACTTCATCGAGCTCAATAGAAAAGGCCAAGAAATTGGAAATGGTCATACATTCTACTAAGTCA
The DNA here is from genome assembly GCA_018584345.1 of Thuja plicata. Taxonomy (NCBI): domain Eukaryota; kingdom Viridiplantae; phylum Streptophyta; class Pinopsida; order Cupressales; family Cupressaceae; genus Thuja; species Thuja plicata. Next base: position 850,226 of record MU224923.1, read on the forward strand.
CAGAAGAAGAAGAAGAAATAAAAGAATAATAAGATGGAAGTCTCATTGGATGAATTCATTGTAATACCAAAGTGTGACCCATCTATACTTGACTTTGAAGCATTACAAGAATATGGAGAGATATGCCAAAGGAAGGAATTGCAAGAGAAACTAAAGAAACAGAATAGGGACTCCATGGTACTAGAGGAAACATAGGACATACTACATCAAATAGTACCCGATGTTGACATTGATCAAAACAAGCCAATAATTGATTAATTAGCTACCCTCACCGATGCAATCACAACTCAGAATATTGATGCTGATAAGACAATTGAGGAGAGAGCCAAAATAATGTACCAATAGAAGCTCATAGAGAACATCATCCAAGAAGTGGAAATAAATAAGGTAAAGCTATCAGAATTCATATCTGAATTAGACCCCATCACATCTGAAGCTATAACCTTAATTCAAAAGCTAAGCACAATAGAGAAGTTCACTAAGGAAAACAATGACAATATAGCAAACCTAGATGTAGATTTAGCAAACAGTGCTAGTAGCTTAACCACAGATAGAGAAAATGTAGTCAAACTACATTATGAGAAGCTAATTGAGGTAAAAAGGTTAAGGCAGGAGCTATGGGAGGCAGAGACACATTTTAGGGAAGAAGTGACCAAGCTCCAAGCTTAACTTCTGCCCAATCTTATACTACTCCAAAAACACATCAGTGTAGGAAGGCAATTGACAGGAACCCCAGAGTGTTGGGATTAATGGGATGTAATACTGAGAGGGGAGGGGTGAATCAGTACCTCTAAAACTTTTAACACTTTTCACCTTTCATCTTTAGCAATCAATCTTTATTGCATTATTGACCATATTTGTTGTTCTTTCTTATGCATATAATATTAATTTATAATCTTAATTGTATGAAAAATTCATAGAAACATTCATGAAAGTAATAGACACATAACACAAGATATGATATCGCATAAAAATCCTATTAGAAAGTAAAAACTATGGTGGGGATGTCACCCACAAAACTTCACTATCTACAGAATGGAAGGAAGCCAATTAAGGCTTACAATTTGATCACTTATGATGATCTACCCTGTTAGGAGTATTAATGTGGAGACCTATTAGGATCTACTCTATTAGGAGGTTTAGCAACATGGTTAAGTGTGCACTTGATTAAGAGATTTAAGTGTGCACTTAGTTAAGTCCACCTTCCTTGAAAGGATTTCTTAAGTGTACTACACTTGTTAGAATGAGTACAATATGTATGACCTAACTGTATGCAATCTATAATTTCTGATCACAGATCCATTAAAGCTCATAGTATATGAATATCACCTATAGTGATTGAATAATACCCTTTCCTGCTCGTTGGTAGCCTGTGTTGTTGTTCTTGAAAACTGATATGATCCTTTTCTGCGTTGCTATATGAATTCTCTTGTCTGATCCTTAGATGCTCTTAGTGGCTACAATCATCATCGAACAACATGTTCACAATTGATTGAGCATCTATTTATACAGGTATTTGACCTATTAAATAATCACGCATTACAATGTTAACTCTAGATCCAAGGTATACAACTTGACCTTGATCCTTTAGTTTGCATGTTTTAAATTAGTTAAACTGATAAAAATAATAATAATTACATTCGTTTCTTTGCACATAATGGATTTAAAACAAATTAGGAAGCTAAATATAAAACTTTAGTGATTTATCTGACATGGAAAGTTAGATCCACTTTTTGCGGGATGTAACTGACTGTCGGTTCTTGATTTTCAGTGTGAACTAAAAGTCTATTGGTGTTCCTTTATTGAACTGATCATTGGGCTCCCTTCATCTGTCAGGTTCCACTCTTGTTTGTTTTGTTGGGTTGCACTGTTGGTTACTCATCGAGTTCCTTTTTCCTTTTTGTCATTGGGTAACACTAAATAGTGTTCATTGGGATGCTTTGTACTTAACAATAGCAATAACCTTGGCATCGGGTAGTGCTATACCCTGTCTGTTGGTGTAATATAAACTAATGGTTCTTATCATGTTTTCCCTTGCATATACTAATAGCAAAATATAATGTCTTCAATCTCCCCCTTTGACATTAGTATCAAAAACTCATATGTGCATAATACTAAAGAGTTTAGTATGTACACCATGTATGTATCCTTGTCATTATATGAATCCCCCTAACTATATGCATCTGTTTAGTATAAGTATATGTACATGTATACTTTCCATTGTACTATACATTCCCCTTTTTGTTCTTTCCTCTTTCAAATGATTGACTGTACACATAATTTCTTCCTTTTATTTTCCCCTTTTACTGTTTGACTGTACATATAATTTCCCCCTTTATTTGATACTCATGAAAAAGATGTACAACTTATAAGTTGTCAAAAATGTGTAACTTATAGAGTGTCAATAATGTGGGAGTGAGTGTTCTTGATATCTTCGATCATTTTATCCCATTTTTCTTTGAGGAGTTCTAATGCCATGTGCTCTAGTTCAAGTCTGGCATGCATATCATAAATGCTATCTAGGATAGACATTTCTGGGGTGGCAATAAGTGCTCTTGCCTCCATCATATGTTGCTGCAGTAATGTGAGAGTAGGTAAGAGTTGAGATTGAAGCTCATTCACCTAATCTATGAACTTTGTTTCTGCAATCTGTATATCTTGTCTCAGCTTTCTAGCTTGCTTTAGCTGTTCATTGTGCAATTTGATTCCATCTTCACTGTTTGTGAGACCTTGTGCACTTTCTTGAAGATCAACATCAATCTTTGCTGTCTTATCGGTATACTCCTTTGTGAGTTGATCTAATGTGCATAATTTTTGTATTAAGGCTATTACTTTTGAAATAATAGGTTCCATTGTGCTTACCAGTTTAGAGAGCTTCACCTTTTGCAGTTCCACTTCTTAGCTTATCTTTTTTGGTTACTTGAACTCATATTTCTATTCAAGTCTTTCTTCCATAGCCTTTTTAGCATCTATATTGTGAGATGTGATGGCGTCGGTGAGAACCACTAATTGATCAAGCATGGGGGTTGTTTGATCAACATCTGTATTAGGTACAATTTTCTATAGTATTCCTCTTGCAACTTAAAGTACCTTTTCTTCCTTTGTGTCTTTTCTCAACTTATCCTGCATTGCTTTCCTCTCACAAAGTCTTGCATGCTTTGTTAACTCAGTAGGATCCAATGTTCTTGGATCACATACTAGAATCTCAATAACTTCATCCAGAGTGAGTGGATTCTTGTTCTTTCTCTTCTTCTTCCTTGAGATTTGGGTAGAAGATGTATGAACCACCATTGCTAGTTCATTTGTCTTCTTTGAGGTGCTCGGTGAAGGCTTAGTAGATGAAACTTCTTGTGTCTTCTTCTTAGGGTTCACCTATTGGTTAGGTGAAGACGTCTCTTTATTAACCTTGGGTGTCTCACCAGATTTTTCTTTAGTTTTCTTCTATGGTTCATTAGTCTTTTCTTCTTCACCCTTCTCCTTCTACTTTTCTTGCTCTACTTGTTTTTCTTCTTGTTTATTTTGATCAGTAGACTTGTCTTACTGATCATCAATTGCAGCTTGATCTGCAGTTGTCTCTTTTGCATCTGCATCACCCTTGTCCTCGGGTATGCTTGTATCTGCTGCATTGGATTTTTCATTTCCTTCTAGTAGATTGATGGCCTTTATCAGTACTGGCATATTATCTTGTGTGCTAGCTTGTACTGCATCTAGATTTGTGTCCTGCTCGTCGGTTTGACCTTGTTGAATAGTGACATCTTCATCTTTTTGGATTTGATCTGTAGGGTCTAGTTCTTTTATTTCAGTGATTGAAGTGTCTGACCATGTCTCATCACCAACATCCATGTCTTTATTCCCTGGTGTCTTCAATGCTTGTTGCTTTTCCTGATCCTTAAGTGATATGAATATAACATCATCATCCTTTTGTGGATCCTTATCAGAGTCATAGTGAGTGATGTCTTGAATGTCAAGATCATCCATGACTTTATCTAAGTCAATGGGCTCCATATCTTCAACATTATCTAAAGCAATGTGCTTAGGACTTGCTTTATCTTTCTTCTCCTCTACATGAGGTGTGTCGGTGAGAAGTAATTTATTCTCACAACTTGTTGACTCTACAGGTAGATCTAGGATTTGTCTCCATTTTGCCTTGGTCATGCTATCCAGCTCTATAAATTTATCCTCTAGCACTTTGTAAGCTCTTATCTTTGCTAAAAATTTACTTCAGTGCTTTTTCATTATTTCTTTTATCTCTTCCATCATTGATTTGGGAGGCATTAGTGTGACAAGTACCCTCTCCCTTGCTTCTTTTTCTATGTGTAAAGCATAAGACCATTGCTGTAAAATTCTATCACCTAGTTCTTTAGGTATTTTGTCAACAAACTCAATTGGTACATATTTGAATTTGACCATAGCCCTAATGATTATATCTTGTATTTTATGTTGGTCCTCTGGCTCCAACTTTTCCTATTGTCTTATTTTGCTCTCAATCATTGTACTTGTTGCAACAATTGAATCTACAACTTCATCAATTGTTTGAGTGATAAAGCTTTTCTTGCTTATATCAGGCTCATCCTCTTTTTAATCTTCTATGTTAGCTTTGGTTCTGACCAGTCTTTTGCTCCTCTTGGTGGGTGTTTGTTTCTCTATTTTCTACTTTGTTTGTTTCATTGTTTTCTGCTTCCTCTTATAGGTCCTCACTTGACCTTTCTTAAGAGGTGTTTTATTGGTCTTTTCACTTTGGCTCCTTGTCCTCTGCCCTGCTGTGGTCCTTGGTTTATTGGTAGGAGGTGGAGGTGCATCAGACTTAGTGGCCTTAGAATCTGATACTTTCTCATCTTTCTGTTTACTGATGGTGCCCTGTTCCTTGGTTTCCTTTGTTTGTTCCTTCTCCTCCTCATTGACTAACATAATCTTTTCAAGATTCTTTACCATCTTGTTCTTCTAGTTGACAGTCTTCTTGATTACTAGGCCTAATTTTATTTTAGACTTAGCCTCTTCATATATCCCAAATCTTGGTTGTTTATTGTCAAGTGGTTCATTCACCAATGCATCAAATTCATTTGTTGCTTGATCTATGTTTATCTCATAGTCAAGAGGTGGTAACCAGGATGTCCTTGGTACAACCAGTTTTATGTGAGTAAAATATGTATCCACCATAAAACATATTTCATTCCTATGTTTTTCAATCAATTTCTCAGGGATCCTCACTCTTTCCATCATATTTTCCTTGAAGTCAAGGAAGTATGCAGTCATTATTGAATCAAAGTTGTCACCTAGTGACTTGATGTAGTCATTTATCTATATTGTGACTGGCTTGGTGGTATCCCATTGCACTTTGCCAACTGAAGGAAAGTATTCTTAAAGGTAGAAGAATATACACATTATAAGTGAACCAAACGTACATGTGTTTGTCTTGGCTAACCTGATTATTGTCATGTTCTCATCAAGTTGCTTCAGTAAAATCTCACATAGATCTATCTGTATTCCTTTAGTGACAATCTTGTAAGCTATGCTTACTATTGTTGATGCTATGCTGTTAAGCCTGCTCATTTGAAAGATCTTGTATCCTATGGTACATCCACCAAACCTCAATTCCTCATTGGTGATGGTGTTCACCTTGAGTCCTTTGTTATCCCACACAACATTGGTGAGTTTTTCAACTTTCGGTCGAGAGGGATGCTTGTGTGCCTTAGGTTTGTCAGTTATGAGGTAACTTGTTACAACATGTAAAACATCCTTTGTGATTTACCTGGGTTCATCCAACCATAACTTCTGGTTGTGCATTCTGCTCAGAACTAACCTAATCTAGTCAGTTTTGAAAACCCTCAGGAAATATAGGGTATTTGTTATCCCCTTTACTTGCAGATGCTTGTGTTCTTCTTTTAGGTTCCCTTGATCATCACACAACTTCTTGTAAGCTTGATCTATCTCTAGATCACCGATCTGAGTGATCTTGTAGTGAATATAGGACATTCCATCTTCTATTAGCAAAACCCTAGGTGGAATTTTTGAAAATGTGCTAGAATCATCGGGTTGCAATAAAATCTCTAGGCATATCTTGTACTTAGGCTCCACACAGGTGTTGTTCTTTATCAGCTTAATGACATTCTTCTTGTCATTCTTCAACTTTATGGTTCTTGAAGTGGTTGCCATCGTATTTCAAATTTAGGGCTTTCTTGAAAATAATAAAAAAGTTCTTCGGTGCGCTCGGTACTTACTTCAATCCGTGTATCTTGTGAATAAATAGTTGGAGTGTGTTGGATTGAGTCAAGGTCACTCTACTATCTGCTCTCTTTTTTCTCTATTTTTTCTCTGCTCTTTCTTCTCAAACCATGTGTGAGAAATGAAGTGCTCCCATCATGTATTTATAGAATTTTTCCCTAAGTCTATCATAAATGCTCAATGACTCATCGGGTCATGAAGATGGAGTTTGTTAGGAAGAATCTCAAATAACATTGTCAGTGTTGACATGATGCTCGTGATAACTATTAAGATTTATACTTTTACTAACAAGTCTCGGTGTAGTGTCAATACAACTTGTAACTTTGCTTTCTTACTGACAGGTGTTGGGTTACATTAGCAACTTAGCCTTTTTATGTGTTGAAAAAAAATTCTTGGTAAGTGTAGACAACTCATCCTTTACATTCACTGATATTTTTGGTATGTGTTTATTGGCGGGGTTGTTTTCTTAGAATTGTAACAAGTAACATAACATGCATATTTGTTCATGCAAATTTTGAATATCTATCTATTGTAAAATGGAACTGATGTAAAATATGACTTGGTATAGTGCAGTTCCATGCTTACTTGTTCAACATTAAGTGGGGGTGGTGAGTTCATCAGATCCATTGGATGGGGTGTCATCATTTGCATTTCTTGGTCCAGCTTCATCATTGCTTGAATATTTTCTCCACATTTTGTCTCTAGCCCTTTGGATATCTTCAATGGTGTTTCCATTGGGATATATGGTTTTCTCTATCATTTAGTCTTTGCATTCTTTCTTGAGATGACTAACTTTATGATAGTGTAAGCATGCCATTCTGGGGTTTGTCTAGCCTCTAGACCTTTTGGTCCATGTTCTCATGAAATTTGTAGCAATGTGACCATATCTACCACATGCTGTACAATTTGTCCAAGTATTGTAGACCCACACATATACTAATTACTGATTCTCTTTGGTTGATAAGGAATTTATTGACCTCTAGGATTCCATGCTTGCCTTTTCTTTTTCCAGCATTCATCAGTTATGTGCCCATTCATTTTGCATGTAGGATAGTAATTGTCCATGTAGGTTTTCTTCTTTGGTTTATCCATCTTAGAATTACATTCATATGCTTTATGTCCTTTCTTGTTACATTTATAAAAAAATTCTATGAATGAAGATGTAGATTTAGGAATACCTTTCATTTTCCCTCTGCATACATTTGATGTGTGGCCTTTCTTTCCACAGTGTTTGCATGTAAGATTTCTTGGTCTTGTATTTTTATAGACATTCTTTGGATTGACTTGATTTGATGATTCTCTATTTTTGGTAAAGCCTAGACCATTGCTATTGTTAACTCTTCGTTGTCCTTCAAGAAAATCATCCATTATTTTATTGCTCTCTTCATCCTTTTTGATAATTTCATTATGCTGTTGCTGAACTCTAGCCTCATGCTTTATTTTTTCATTCTCTTCTCTTAGTTCACCGATAATATGTATTCTTTCAATGAGTTCCATATTCATTTTTTTTGCTTCTTGACTCATAAGAATAATCTGATTTATAATCTTGTGGTGATACTCAACATGTCTTTGAATTTCTAACTTATTTTCTTGTAGCTTCTCTATAATACTCCTCCTTTCATTAATAGCTAGTGTTCTTTCTATTTTAGTCTGTCTAGCAGAACTCATCACATCAATCATTCTTACCATCTAGGACTCTTGACCGATTCGCAACATCTTTATTTTCTCTGTCAGATGTTGATTGATCTCCTTTAGATTTGTGATATTTTCTTCTAATGTATATGATGATTTTCTTGTAGTTGATCCTGAAGATTCAAAGAAATCTAGAATCTCTTCTTCTTGATAATCTTTTTCATTGCTCCGAGTTGCCATACCTTTTCTCTCATCCAATAACTCTCTCATCTTGATTCTTGCTTCTTTATACTGTTCATAGAACATCTAAATTTCAAGATTTTTGTTCTCAATATTTTTATCAAGTTTGTACTTCTCCATTGTATGATATTTGCTCTTAATCCTTTAATATTTTCAAGAAGAGACTTAGCTCTGATACCAATTATTGGGATTAATGGGAAGTAATATTGAGAGGGGAGGGGTGAATCAGTACCTCTAAAAATTTTAACACTTTTCACCTTTCATCATTAGAAATCAATCTTTATTGCATTACCAATCATATCTATTGTTCTTTCTTATGCATGTAATATCAATTCATAATCTTAATTGTATGAAACATTCATGAAAGTAATAGACACATAACACAAGATATGATATCACAGAAAACTCATGTTAGGAAGTAAAAAATGCGGTGGGGATGACACCCAAAAAGCTTCACTATCTGTAGAATGGAAGGGAGATGGTTAAGGATTACAATTTGATCACTTCTGATGATCTACCCTATTAGGAGTGTTCATGTGGATACCTATTAGGATCTACTCTGTTAGGAGCTTTAGAAACAAAGTTAAGTGTGCACTCAGTTAAGAGATTTACAATAGGACTATTAAGTCCACCTTCCTTGAAAGGATTTCTTAAGTGTACTACACTTGTTAGAATGAGTAAAATATGTATGAATTGACTGTATGTAATCTATAATTTTTGATCACAGATCCATTAAAGCTCACAGTATATGAATATCAACTATAGTGATTGATTAATACCTTTTCTTGCTCGTTGGTAGCCTGTGTTCTTGTTCTTGAAAATTGATATGATCCTTTTCTGTGCTACTACATGAATTCTCTTTTCTGATCCTTAGATTCTCTCAGTGTCTACAATCATCATCGAACAACATGTTCACAATTGATTGAGCATCTATTTATGCAAGTATTTGACCTATGAAAGAATCACGCATTACAATGTTAACTCTAGATTGAAGGTATACAACTTGACCTTTATCCTTTAGTTTGCATGTTTTAAATTAGTTAAATTGATAAAAACAATAATAATTACATTGGTTTCTCTACACGTAATGGATTTAAAACAAATCAAGAAGCTAAATATAAAACTTTAGTGACTCATCTAATATGGAAAGTCAGATCCACTTTTTGCGGGATGTAACTGATTGCCAGTTCTTGATCATCGGTGTGATTTGAAAGTCTGTCGGTGTTCCTTCATTGAACTGATCATCAAGTTCCCTTCATCTTTTAGGTTTCACTCTTGTCTATTTCGTCGGGTTTCACTATTGGTTACTCATCGGGTTCCTTTTTCCTTTTTGTCATTGGGTAACACTGAATAGTGTTCGTCAAGATGCTTTATACTTAGCAAGATCGGTAACCTTGGCATCGGTTAGTGCTATACCCTGTCTGTCAGTGTAGTATAAACTAATGGTGCTTATCATGTTTTTCCTTGCATATACTAATGGAAAAATATAATGTCTTCAATCTCCCCCTTTGACATTAGTATCAAAAACTGATATGTGCATAATACTAAAGTGTTTAGTATGTACACCATGTATGTATCCTTGTCATTATATGAATCCCCCTAATTGTATGCATCGGTATAGAATAAGTATATGTACATGTATACTTTCCTTTGTACTATAAATTCCTCTTTTTGTTATTTCCTCTTTCAAATGATTGACTATACACATCATTTCTTCCTTTCATTTTCCCCTTTTACTGTCTGATTGTACATATCATTTCCCCCTTTATTTGATACTCATGGCAAAAATGTACAACTTATAAGTTGTCAAAAATGTGTAACTTACAAAGTGTCAAGAATGTGGGAGTGAGTGTTCTTGATATCTTCCATCATTTTATCCCATTTTTCTTTGAGGATTTCTAATGCCATGTGCTCTAGTTCAAGTTTGGCATGCATGTCATAAATGCTGTCTAGGACAGACATTTCTAGGGTGGCAATAAGTGCTCTTGCCTCCATCATATGTTGCTGCAGTAATGTGAGAGTAGGTAAGAGTTGATCTTGAATCTCATTCACCTCATCTCTGAACTTTGTTTCTCTAATATGTATATCTTGTCTCAGCTTCTGGGCTTGCTTGAGCTATTCATTGTGCAATTTGATTTTCTCTTCATTGTTTGTGAGACCTTGTGCACTTTCTTGAAGATCAACATCAATCTATGCTATCTTGTTGGTATACTCCTTGGTGAGTTGATCTAACATGCATAAATTCTGAATAAAGGTTATAGATTCTGATATTATTGGGTCTATTGTGCTTACCAGTTTAGATAGATTCACCTTTTGTAGTGCCACTTCTTGGCTTATCTTCTCAGATAACTTGAACTCATATTTCTATTCAAGTCTTTTTTTCGTAGCCTTCTAAACATCTATGTTCTAAGATGTGATGAAATCGGTGAGAACCACTAATTGATCAAGCATGGGGGCTATTTGATCAACATCTATATTAGGTACAATTTGCTGAAGGATTCCTCGTGCAACTTCAAGTACCCTTACTTCCTTGGTGGCTTTTCTTAACTTATCCTGCTTGGATTTCCTTTCACAAAGTCTTGCATACTTTGTCAATTGAGTAGGATCCAATGTCCTAGGATCACGTACTAGAATCTCAATTATTTCATCCAGATTAACTGGATTCTTATTCTTGCTCTTCTTCTTCCTTGAGATTTGAGTAGAGGTCGATGTATGAACTACCATTGAAAGTTCATTTGTCTCCTCAGAGGCACTCGGTGAAGGCTTTGTAGATGAAACTTCTTGTGTTTTCTACTCAGGGTTCACCTGTCGGTTTGGTGAAGATGTCTCTCCATCAACCTTGGGTGTTTTTTCAGATATCTCTTCTATTTTCTTATCTTGTTCATCTGTCTTTTCTTCTTCACTCTTTTCCTTCTACTTTTCCTCTTCTTCTTGTTTATCTTGTTCTTTATTCTGATTAGTAGACTTGTCTAACTAATCATCAAGTTCCCTTCATCTGTTGGGTTCCACTCTTATCTGTTTCATTGGGTTGCATTGTTGGTTACTCACTGGGTTGCTTTGTCCTTTTTGTCATTGGGTAACACTAAATAGTGTTCGTCGGGATGCTTTGTACTTAGCAGTATCGATAACCTTGGCATCAGGTAGTGTTGTTCCCTATCTATCAGTGTAGTATAAACCAATTGTGCTTATCATGTTTTATCTTGCATATACTAATGAAAAAATATAATGTCTTCAATATCCCCCTTTGACATTAGTATCAAAAAATTCTATGTGCATAATACTAAAGTGTTTAGTATGTACACCATGTATATATCCTTCTCATTATATGACTCCTCCTAACTGCATGCATTTATATAGTATAAGTATATGTACATGTATACTATACATTCCTCTTTTTGTTCTTTCCTGATTCTAATGTTTTAATGTACAAATCATTTCCTCCTTTTTATTTTCCCTTTTTATTGACTGACTATACATATCATTTCCCCCTTTATTTGATACTCATGACAAAAATGTGCAACTTATAAATTGTCAAAAATGTGTAACTTATAGTGTGTCAAGAATGTGTGAGTGGGTGTTCTTGATATTCTCTATCATTTTCTCCCATTTTTCTTTGAGGAGTTCTAGTGCCATGTGCTCCAGTTCAATTCTGGCGTGCATATCATAAATTCTTTCTAGGACAAACATTTTTGGGGTGGCAATGAGTGCTCTTGCCTCTGTCATATGTTGCTGTAGTAATGTGAGAGTAGGTAAGAGTTGAGATTAAAGCTCACTAACCTCATCTCTGAACCTTGTTTCTACAATCTGTATATCTTGTCTCAACTTCCTAGCTTTCTTGAGCTATTCATTGTGCAATTTTATTGCCTCTTCATTATTTGTGAGACCTTGTGCACTTTCTTGAAGATCAACATCAATCAATGCTATCTTGTCAGTATACTCCTTGGTGAGTTGATCTAACGTGCATAACTTTTGAATCAAGGTTATAGATTATGAGATTATTGGGTCTATTATGCGTACCAGTTTAGATAGCTTCACCTTTTGTAGTTCCACTTCTTGGCTTATCTTCTCAGCTAACTTGAACTCATATTTCTATTGAAGTCTTTCTTCCATAGCCTTCTTAGCATCTATGTTCTGAGATGTGATGGAATCGGTGAGAACCACTAATTGATCAAGCCTGGGGGTTGTTTGATCAACATCTATATCAGGTACAATTTGCTGAATGATTCCTCATGCAACTTCAAGTACCTTTGCTTCCTTGGTGTCTTTTCTCAACTTATCTTGCATGGCTTTCCTTTGACAAAGTCTTGCATACTTTGTCAATTTAGTAGGATCTAATGTCCTAGGATCACATACTGGAATCTCAACTATTTCATCCATAGTAACTGGATTCTTATTCTTGCTCTTATTCTTCCTTGATATTTGAGTAGAGGCAGATGTATGAACTACGATTGCAAGTTCATTTGTCTTCTTAGAGGTGCTTGGTGAAGGATTTGTAGATGAAGCTTCTTGTGTTTTCTACTCGGGGTTCACCTTTCAGTTTGGTGAAGATGTCTCTCCATCAACCTTGGGTGTTTCTATAGATTTCTCTTCTATTTTCTTCTCCTATTCATCTATCTTTGCTTCTTCACTCTTTTCCTTCTACTTGTCCTCTTCTACTTGTTTATCTTCTTCTTTATTCTGATTAGTAGACTTGTCTTGTTGATCATCAGTTGCAGCTTGATTTACAGTTGTATCTTTTGGTTCCTCTGTGGTATCTTTTATCTCTGCATCACCCTTGTCTTTAGGTATGCTTGTATCTGCTGTAGATTCTTCATTTCCTTCTAGCAGATTGATGGCCTTCCTCAATACTGACATATTATTCTGTGTGCCCACTTGTGCTACATCAAGAATTGTGTCCTGCTCATTGGTTTGATCTTATTGAGCAGCAAAATCTTTATCCTTTTGGATTTGATCTTCAAGGTCCAGACCTGTGATGTCAATAATGGAAGTGTTTGGCCATATTTCATCATCAACGTCCATGTTCTTATTCCCTTATCTTTTGTGATAGAGGAAGAGACTGACAAATTGATGAACTATAACTAATTGAATATTTGAAAATGTTAAGTTGATGATCATGCAAGGCATTAAATCAGTTAATGTATTGCATTTTCATTGATGTCAACTTGATATAATCTATATGGTCATGTTATTACTGCTAAAGAATTCAAAGAACCAATGAATCAAAGGATATGCTATGAGTAATGCATAAAAGTCAAGTATTCACAAAGTGACTATATACATCAACAGAGTGCACACCAATGGATAGAGTAAAAGAGAAAAGTCACAGTGTTACCTGATGAGCAAAAGAACAATATTACCGATGAGAAAAGTCACAGTGTTTCCTGACAAGCAAAGCATAGTGTAATCTGACAAACATAATTACAGTGCAATCTTGTCAAACAATATAATGTCTTATTTTGCCCAATCTTACACTACTCCAACAACACATCAGTGTAGCAAGGCAACTGATAGGAACCATAGAGATGTCTATGGTAGACAACATCTATGATATGCACTCCAAGATCACACTTGAGCACATGGCTCTAGATAACCTAAAAGAGAAATGGGAGAAAATGATGAAAGACATGAAGTCTTCACATTCCCATATTTTTGATAAGCTCTAAGGTAAATGACCTTTGCCCTTAATATCAAATAAAGGGGGAAATGATATAAGTACAAAATCAAAATGAGAAATGTTATGTACGTTCATTTAGATAGGAAAATGGTAGATATGTATATGTATATTCATAAAGGGAAATGATATGTAGAAGGAAAATATATCATATGTACAAATATACTAGCATATACATAGGGGGAGTCATTAAATGACTAAGGATTATATATGTTGTATATACTTAACATTTTGTTAGTATTTTGCACATATCATTTTTTGATACTAATGTCAAAGGGCGAGATTGATGACATTAATTTGCCATTAGTATACAAACAACACTTTTAGTATGCCTACACCAAAAGACAGGAAAGAGAAAACCAAAGATCAAATTAAGAGATCACCAAAGATGACTAAGGACATAGAGAATCGATGACACAAGTTAGTGTGTAAACCAAAAATCATAAAGCATAAAGAAAAAGTGGAACCTGAAAGAGGAACCCAAAATGCAAGTTACAATGCAGACCAAAAAGACAGATACAATGCAACCGACAGACAAAACCGAAGGACAGTCAAACATGACTGACAAATAGAACCGAAAGTCAGTTGCAACCCAGAAAAAGTGGATCTGACTTCCATGTCAGATAAAGAAAGTATATTCTATTTATAGGATATTTAATTATTTTAAATCCATTTCTTTAGGGACAAGAAACATTAATGTAAGTGCTTTAATCAGTCTAACTGATTTAAAACACATAGACTATGAGACCAAGGTATAAGTTGAAAACCTGATTTTAGAGTTAACATTTTTTTTATCAAAACTCGATGAAGTCAATCCATCTATAAATAGATGATGCAATCATTCATTAGAATGTGTGTGTGAAGAGAAAAGAGAGAGGAGAACAGAAAGATCACATCTATGGATTGAATTGAGAGTTTCAAGAACAAGAACAACAAAAGGAGGATTTGGTTAGTAGAACCAAGAACATGGGAAACTAATAATCAGAGGTATTAATCAATCATAATTAGGCGATAATATTTTTCATGTAAACTAAATTGGATCCGTATCAGCAATAGGATATTGCATTCAGTGATTTTTTTAGTGGCTAATATTCGCCAATTGGCTAATTTTTGAAATTTGAGAATCCAAATTTGGCTAATAACTCAAGATTTAAGGTGACCTAAATCGCCAAACTTTTACAAAATTTTATTCTAGAAATATTTAAATCACCAAATAATTTATTTTATTGAAAATTTGAACTCAAATATTCGCCTAATATTTGATATATGGTTAGATTCAATTCGCCTAAATTTTATCAGTTATTATAGAAATCTAAATTAATTCACCAATAATATATCATAACTGTTAGTTATAGTAGGGTTGTGTCACAAATATTAGTTGTCATTATTGATTTAAAATATAATCTAGTGATCTTTATTATATTCCATGAGGCAAAAATGTTACTATCATATTTGTAACGCTTATCAGGGCTAAGATTTCCTTTAGATTGTTGATAAATCAATGACACTGAAGAAATTTTGGGTCCTATTATAATAATAAAAATAATGACACATTTATCTCACACAATACAATGAGGATTATTTGATTATATTTTAAATAAATGGTAGCAACTAGATACTATAGAGTTCCCTTAAACCCATAAAATATTTTCATAGTTAGCCTAATAATTTTCTATAAGAACTCTTTTTTCTTTAAATATAATTATTTTCCATGGTCATTAATGAAATTTTGGTTATTGCTTGAGATTCGCCAATATTTTCTACAAAAAATTTGTGATTAAAAACAATTTGCCAATACAAATCATTTGTTTTCCCAAAAAATTGAGAGATTCACCAATAGGAATTAATTTTTTTAAAAATAAAATGAAAGATTTGCCAGGATTTTATATATTTTTCTTGAGGGGAGTTTCTTAAAGTTATCCCTGATTGCATTTACCAGGTCAATTTGTAATTTTCTATCATTCTAACAAGTGGAGCAAAGTGTAAAAATCCTTTCAAGGAAGGTGGATTTAACAGTCCAACATCAAATCTCTTAACCGAGTGCACATTTAACAATGTTGCTAAAACTTTTAACAGATTATAATTTAATAGGTCTCCACCGATACTCCTAACAGGGTAGATCATCAAAAGTGATCAAACTATAAGCCTTAACTGACCCCTTCCAATCTACAGATAGTAAAGTTTTGTGGGTGCCATCCCCACTACATTTTTTCCTTCCTAACAGGAGTTTTCTGCGATATCACATCTTGTGTTATGTGTCAATTAATTTCATGAATGCTTCTATGAATGATTCACATGTTTATTAATGTTATGAATTGATATAACTCATATGCAATTGATTAGAAAGGTTAATGGATTAAAGGATACAAAAAGGTTGTAGAGGTACTGATTCACCCCTCCCCTCTTAGTACATACTTCACATTAATGCCAACACATATACATATACATATATACATAGATATGTATGATGTTATTTCTATCATTGTATGCTTGCTGTTGTTGTGCACCATATATATATATTTTTTATATATACACTGTTTATTTCATTGAGACCATGACTAGCTTGGCATTTGTAATGTATTTTCTATTATTGGATCAATGTTTCCATGTTGTTGAGGTTGTAGATGCATTGAATCACCACTGCCATTCTATTTTGATAACATGCAGTGTTTGATCTCTCTTTATTTGTTTTATTGTTGATATTCACTATGTGGTACTCCTCATTTATGATCATTTCATGAGGAAATGTCTTTATGGCTCGTCGTCTGCAAGCTAGGGCATCATGCATTGTTTATGAGCTCACTGTTTGAGCACCACATGACCCTATTATGAGCTTTGTTTGTTATATACACATACATACATACATACATACATACACACACACACACACATATATATGTATGATGTTATTGTTGTCATTGCATGCTTGCTGCTATTGTGCACCATATCTTGTTTTATATATACACTGTTTATTTCATTGAGACCATGACTAGCTTGGCATTTGTAATGTATTTTCTGTTATTGGATCCATGTTTCCATGCTATTGAGGTTGTAGATGCATTGAATCACCACTTCCATTCTATTTTGATAGCATGCAGTGTTTGATCTCTCTTTATTTGTTTTGTTGTTGATATTCACTATGTGGTACTCCCCGTTTATGATCATTTCATGAGGAAATATCTTTATAGCTCAGGGGATGCAAGCTAGGGCATCATGCATTGTTTATGAGCTCACTGTTTGAGCACCATATGACCCTGTTATGAGCTCTATTTTTTATATACATATACATATATACATACATATATATACATATATATGTATATACATATATACATATACATATACATATACATATACATATACATATACATATACATATATACATATATATGTATGATGTTATTGTTGTCATTGCATGCTTTTTGCTGTTGTGCACCATATATTGTTTTATATATACATTGTTTATTTCATTGAGACCATGACTAGCTTGGCATTTGTAATGTATTTGCTGTTATTGGATCAATGTTGCCATGCTGTTGAGGTTGTAGATGCATTGAATCACCACTGCCATTCTATTTTGATAGCTATGCTAAGGAACTATGTTATAAAATTTCAAGGCATGATATTTTATAACTGTACATATATTTTATGAGTATGAACATAAATAATAAGGCTACTAGACATTGCCTGATATGATAAATTTTTAACTAGGCTATGAATCCAGTGTGCTCCTGTGTGATCTAGAACCTGCAAAGAAAAGAGAGATGGTGGTTAGATCAAAAAGATCTAAGCAATGAATGACATCTTATTACTACTGATCCTCATCTACAATTACGCATGTGCATAGTCAAGCCATACACTTCTGAAAGAGAAATGAGGAGTACCACATAGTGAATATCAACAAAAAAACTAATAAAGAGAGATCAAACACTTCACACAATTCCTTGAAGGTAATAGAAATGATGTCGTAGCTTTCAAATCTTGTAGGTCATCAAGCATTCCAAATTCAAAGATGTAAATGAATGCCAATATTAAACATTGAGCTCATAAACAATGCATGATGCCCTAGCTTGTAGCCCATGAGCCATCAAGACATTTCCTCATGAAATGATAATAAACGAGGAGTATCACATAGTGAATATCAATAGAAAAACAAATAAAGAGAGATTAAACACTTCACACAATACCTTGAAGGTAATAGAAACAATTCCCTAGCTCTCAAAGTTTGTGGGTCATCAAGCATTCCATATGCAAAGATGTAAATAATGCCAGTATTAAACAATGAGCTAATAAACAATGCATGATGCCCTAGCCTGCAGCCCGCAAGCCATCAAGACATTTACTCATGAAATGATCATAAACGGGGAGTACCACATAGTGAATATCAACAAAAAATAAAATAAAGAGAGATCAAACACTTCACACAATGCTTGCTTGAAGGTAATAGAAATGATTCCCTAGCTCTCAAATCTCACTGGTCATCAAGCATTCCAAATGAAAAGATGTAAACAATTACAGTATTAACATTCATATTGTGCCATTAAATCAAAAAAGGCCATCAAAATGAAATTGATTTAATGAGAAGACAAAGCTCAAATGCCTACCTCAAGTCATGGCTGCCATATACAAAGATTCTAATCAACTTCCACAGTTAGGCCCTCTTCGTGCACGACGATATGCAATCATGCTAAATTAGAAATGAGCTTTTCTTCTTTTTTTTTTTGTTTATAATCATGCGGGTGTTGCAATTATGACTGTACCATCACTATTACAACAACGTCAGGGGAACTTGGAAAAAAACACAAAAATAACCTACAAATGGTGGTGCCATCACAAATTGGGGTCAAAATTCAACCCCAAATGTTGTAGTGGTAGTACATGATGATAAAATTGTCATCATAAAGGATAAATTGAAAGAACACAAAACAAAAGGAACTACTCAAGAGGAGGTAAATGTAGAAGAACTTGGTTCTATTGAACAAGTAATTGATGAAATTCTAGGCACTTTATCTTTTGATGTACCCCTAAAAGATCCTATTGTTGGTATTGCACTTGTTCAAGATAAAGATGAAGGAAATAAGGATAATATTGAGGAGGTGGTGTTACCTACTTCTCCTACTACAGTTGGTCAGATCGGTGATACTAAAAACAAAGATGAAGGTGATGTAGCAACATATTCAGTGAAAAGAAAATTAAATCTTGGTGAGAGTTCTAGTTCTAAGTTAAAGAGAATTTTTTTTGATGTACTTGAGGAAGAAACTAAGGATGAACTTAAAGATGAAGATGTTGAGGTCATTCAAAGACCACTTGATATTTCTAAGATGTGTCTTGGTGAACTAATCATAATTTTAGACATACTTAAGTTGAAAGAAAAAAATGACCAATTAAGAACCGAGAAGAGACAAGCTCAAGTCTTAGAGACAGCCAGAGATATTTTATTTGATCTTGTACTTGAAGTTTTATTTTATCCCAATGCTCCTACAATTGAACAAATGGATATTTTGGTCAATTCTATCAGTAAAAAAGTTTCAATTTTGGAAGATGCAGCTATGCACAGAGATAATTGGGTTATGAGAAGAAGAAGACTAAGAATTTGATGGAAATCATTGCATTAGATAGAGGACAACTTACAACTCAAGTCATTGAGGTAAAGGAAACTTTGAAGGAAATTGGTAAGTTGTTAGCCAAGTTTTCTAATTTTCATTATTTATTCAAGATTTGGAGCTTAAGGGGAATGAATCTTAGCAAGATTTTATAGCTTTGATTATTCATTTTGATCCTATTTTACACCCAGTTGTAGCCTATGGATCAAAAGTAAAGGTGATAAATCACTAGTTGAAAACTTTTCAAGAAGATCAAGAAAAGAGGATAACAACACTACTAGAGTTGAAGAGTTTTTTGATTCCTCCACTTGATGTTATGCAATGAACTATTAAAGAAGTAGAGGTAACTCTTAAATTATCTAATATGATTAATCTTGAAGCCATGGAAGACTTAGCTTCTATTTTGCACAAACAACTCAAAGGCATTATATATTTGCAGAAATCATGGGAAAATTCATTAGATGCTACAAAAGAAATTTTTAGAGATGTTTTTGCAAGGATGTGATAAGTAAGATTTTCTTTTTGAAGCTATGCTTTGTGCCTTTGTAATTTTTGTCAAAGGGAGAGTAATCTGTAGAAGTTCAGTGAAAGGGGGAGTAATCAGTATATGATCGGTATGGTGAAAATATAGTTAAGGAAGAGATCGGTCTACAATATATAGTTATATTACCTATTTTCTGTATATGTTTGGTATATGTTTTGTCATCGATGCCAAAGGGGATATTTTTTTCATTATGATGAATTTTGGTAGGAATTATGAGTTTAAGTTTTTCATTGCTGACAACTTAGTAAATTCATTAATTTTGGTATATAGGTTATCCTAACAGATTCATAGGATGAATAGGTGAAGCATTTATGCTAAGTGTTTTGATTGGTGAGCAGAAAGACACTAATAGTGATAAGCTATAACTGATTGAATGCTTTAAGATGATAAGTTTATGATCACCAAGCTAAAAAAGTGAATGCAAGACATTAAATCAGTTAATGTATTGTATTTCCATTAATGTCAACTTGATATGGTTTGATTGTTCATACACATATTGTCATAACCTTGAAGATCCGAAGAGACAAAGTTTATGTGGTCGATAAAACATAAAATGTCTATATACATTGAGTGACAGTGAACACCAAGTAGTTCATAGTGTATACCTAGCACAGTAGTAACCGAGCAAGTGTTACCGATCAAGAGTTAATGATTGAGCATAACTAGAGTTGATTACCAAGCATAACTGGAGTTAAATAATAAAAAAATTGCTTAGTTGGTAGAGCTATAATTCAGGGATTGACTGATTGAATATTTTATTATCAAGAATCAATTAAACTAAAGCAAAGAAGGAGATTTAAAGTGTGTTTTATTCACAGTTATCAAGGAGATATTTACGAAATAAAACTAAAGGAGAGCTTTATGTGATAAAGTAAATCATGGCGAGTTTTATAGATCAAGAAGAGATCTATGACAAAAACAAGGAGATTGAGCGACTAATCATGTATATGTAAAGAGATAAGGAATTCATTATCAAAGAGAGGAATGTTGAATATGTTTTGTGTGAAGATAAAATTCTTCATGCAGATCTGATCATATAGGTTGAAGAACAGATCTAAGGAATTCTGCAGACACCAAGCAACAAAGGATAGAGCATTCAGTGGGCAGAACAAAGAAAGAAAGCAAAGGAACTGAAGTATATATATTGATCAGAGAGGTATTATTGGACTAAAAATAGATATGAATATTTTCAAATCAAAGTTGTATTTTGAACAGATCATTTACTGTATCAGTTTAGCCATTGATTCATAAAATCTCTTAGCCAAGTGGGATTTAACAGTCCTTATTATATTGAGATACTCAAGAATATCAAAAGGTTTTCTTGTTGATAACATAGTGAGTGCTAGGTCAAAAGAAAAAATGTTGGTTTTGAATCCTCTAACAAGGTTGCAGTTAATAGTGTGTATTGTAACCTTTAACAGGGTTGGCTCTTCACCGAGCTCACTTCAAAAGAGTGAAAATATTTTGGGTTACTGGTCCCAGGTGGTTTTTCCCATACTGGGTTTCCATTTTAAAATCTATGTGTCAAATGTGTATATGTTTCATTGTATTGATATTTTGTTTTACACATTATTGAAACTAGATTGGTCGGTTAACACTAAGTTTATTTGATGCTACTCGGTAAAGTTCAGAAAAGATAAAAAGTATATCTTACCGAGCAGTTTATATTTGCTAAGATTATTTATGGTATACATCTTGTTGATATTGGGACTGCAAGATAACTGAGGGTATTATATTTGAGAGATAAGTTTTTGGTTGGATCTTTTGAAATTATTTTTAAGGCCACTGATTCACCCCCGCCCCCTATTAGTTATTCTAACAATTGGCATTAGAGATTTGGTGCTTGGAAGAAAATTTTAAAGGGACTTAAGATAAATATCATAAGATGAGTAAAAGGGATGTGCCTAAGTTGAAAAAGGACAAATTTTCATCATGGAAAAGAAGGATAAGAATTCATCTATCTAGTATTAAAAGTTATGTTACACAACACTTGGATACTAGATATGTTGCACCTACTGGACCTCTGACTATTGATCAATTAAGAGAGAAACATGAACACAATTCTATGATGATATAACTTTCTTCTTCACTAACTGATGATGAATTTGAAGATGTGAAATCATGCACCTTTGCAAAGAAAATGTGGGACAAACTCAAGCTAGTACATGGAGGAGATGCCAATGTGCTGAGAGCTAAATCTAAAAGCCTAAGAGGAAAGTTTGATGACCTGAGAATGAAAGAAGGTGTAATGCCTCGCCAGGGAACCCAAGAGAACTAACCTAAACTTGACACAGAGTTAACAGAATAATTTTTTTTTAAATATTTCCAAACAACAATGATAGCAATGCAGAAGCAATGAGATACATGACATACACATAAGAATAACTCATACACAA
Source organism: Thuja plicata (assembly GCA_018584345.1). NCBI lineage: Eukaryota > Viridiplantae > Streptophyta > Pinopsida > Cupressales > Cupressaceae > Thuja > Thuja plicata. Next base: position 872,534 of record MU224923.1, read on the forward strand.
ATAACAATCCTCAAGGGTTCCTTGACATAGAATCACTTAAACAAGATATTCTATGAATAACAACTATAAAGAATTAACACAAAGGATACATCAAATGAATCTGATAATATACATCACATAACTCACATCGCAGGGTATGTAGTAATCACTCTAATACAAGTATGATACAACAACTAATACAGGTATCACATTTGATACACTCTTACAAGATTACAACTGATATGATAAGATCAAAACCTCCTAAGATAAACATGATGAATACACATGATACAACTCATGAAACGAAAAAGTCTCCAAAAGAATCAAAAGATATAACTGCAACAAGGATCATCCAAGAAAGAAGAAGAATCGTCGGATCTTAATGGTAATAAGAATCACTACCACCCAACCATGTGGAACCAAAGGTCCACTCCCACCATTCTGAGGAGATAATAACAGGCCCACTCACATGGGTATACAACATAAAGAAAATCAAAGGCATACAAGCCATCACAAAGAATGCATAGGAAGATCCTAGAAGATTTCTGATCACAATGAGAAAGACTAAAACAAAAGCATAAAGATGGAAAGATCAAGACAACTGAAAAACCAAGATCATACAAGGTACATAATCCAAAGATAAAGAAACATACATAATATATCCAAAACACCATCATAACCATAAACTAAATCCAAAACACCAAATGTCAAAGACAACCAAAAGAGGCACAACAAGACCTATGGAGGAGACTTAGGCTACATGCTATGGGAGTGTCATCACATGGTCGTATACTCGAGTTACCCGGGACTAGTCACTATGGACCCCGGACCCTCAAGCATCATCTAGTTGAGTTTACCCTGGTCTAGTCACTCTGGACCCCGGACGCTCAACATGCTAACTAATCTTGTATTTAATGTAATCCCCAAGTTTTATTATTAAGTTATCAATTATTAAACAACTTACAATAGGTCACCCTGGACTAGCCTCTTTGGGCCCCGAAATCCTATTGCAAGCCACTCCCCTAAGATGCACCTAACTATCCATCCCCTAAGCTCGAGATCAAATATAACATCATAAATCTCATAAACTGGTTCCTACTCATATAGGAACTACTGGTTCTCACTAACCTTATGAGACATTCTCAAGGATCACATATCCTAAGCTCAGCATACTAGGTTCAGAAAAGAAATGAACCAACATAACAATGAAACACATGCATTGGAAATCCATGCAAGACACCATGACCAATCAAGTCTCAAAACCCCAACAGATACCCGACATGATAAGGTTTATATAGGAATGAATACATAGCACAATTCATCTAAAACGGTGCATCATGAAAAAGCAAATACATCTCTAGCAAGAACTAATAACAAATGTATTGATAAACAAATTTATATCAACATGATATGCAAATTCGTTCATCTAGTAGAATTACTAACACAAATAT
>MU224923.1:874806-895170 GCA_018584345.1 Thuja plicata
TATATATATATATATATATATATATATATATATATATATATATATATATTTTACTAGTGAAATTTACTAGAATAACCACGACTATATATATATATATATTTAACAGCAAGCTCATCATTTTATTTAATTTAAATTTCTAATATTAATACTTCTTTTACAGAAGAATCTTTTCTCTTTCAAGGTCAGTTTATAGGCTATATTTTTAATAATATAGGCTCTATTTTTTTAATAATTTACAGCATAACTAAGGGGGAATTCTTTTTCCTCCTACATGCAAATTGATGGACACAAAAGGATTTTTTTTTAATTTAATAATTAATATTATCAAGAAAGGCTTTCTTGCTTCATGAACATGCAAACTCACTCCTTTCAATTATTTTCTTGCAGATCTGATCCCAGTTTCAACATGCATCTGATGAAAGAAAATTTTCTACAATCCAAGGTGAATTAAACACAGATCTGAGGATTTTCAAGCCATTTTCCTACATTAGCAAGATTCTCAACCAAGGAGGAGTTTTTCCCTAAAAATGAAACCCTAAGGCAATTTCAAACATAAAACTTTCATACGAAAACCCTTTTTTCCAATTGTCATTCAACACCCAGAAATGAAACCCTCATGTTCATAATCACAGATCTGACATGCAAATATGAAAGAAAACATTAATAGATCAAAGAACACATTTTTCATCATTTTAATCAATGGAATCACCAAAAACACAAACATAGAAGATCAAGCAAAGGATCCTAGTTTTCAGATGCATAGAAGACAGGGATTTGAAAACTAGAATTGAAAAGCTCAAGATCCCACCTTATAACATAAGAGATGATCAAACCCACATATCCAAGCAAAATGAATTTCAAATCCAAGCAAACCTCTTCAAAATCCCAATCACCTGATTTCTCCTTCTCCTTGATTGAACCCCCTCCAAAAAGGCCTCCAATACAAGGATATAGATAATCCAAGCAATTAGGTTTTCAAAAAGTGAAAACCCTAAAGGAAAAATAATTATCTAATTATTAATTAAGATAATTCTTTTATTTTCAATTCCACTTAAAGCATGCAACAAGAACTCAACTTTATAATATAAAAGCAAAGTGCTAAATTGAAAATGCATGAGATAATATTTTACTTAAATAAATCAATTAACCATGCAACTTAAGATGATATTCAATAATTCAACTATGCACAACTAATTACAATTAATTGAATTTAATACTTATTAAATCTCAATTATTTAAATCAAGACTTAATAATTAAATCAATTAATTAAATATAGGCATTTAATTAATATTTAATTATTAAATAGCCATATATTTCATATATCAATGTTTTAACCTTATTATAAGTGCAATAATTAACATTAATATTTACCATAAAAATTCATTAAATAATCAAGCTAAAAGCATCATCAAAACACTTGAAACTCATGTAAACAGATAATCAACTGAAACAGACAATCAACTGAAATAGAAACCCAACACACACAAACAGGCTCAAGAATCCATGTCACTTGATGGATTCAAACACTAGGGTAGTCAATCAGATTCTTTTCCATAAATAGGACAAAATAAGGGTTTAGGGTGTGGATTTGGACCTGAATACTATCTCCCCTCTCTTACCATTAAGATATTGTGATAGGGCACGCTCACTCCTACCAATTCAGGGAAGACGTAGCCTGGTACCTGCAAACTTGTCATCACAAAGACGAGCATATATGCATATAATATAGCAAACAATAGTTGAGACTAGTTTATCGTGTGGATCTCGCTGAAGCAAGTAACTATGACTCTATCCCATACCATATCAAGCACTTCAAACAGTAATGAAAAACATACCAATGATCCATGCGCATATAAACCTAGGGTCAGTATTGTCAGAAAACCATAATCAAAATGACATCCTAACATATACATCAACATCATTAAATAACCATAAATCATATGCAAATAGGAGATATCACACTCTAAGCAATGAATCAATAACATACTGAAACGTGATACATAAATATCCTTTAAACCATCTGAAATAAACCACACATACATCAAAAATCCTAAAAAAGATCGGCAACTGAAACTGAAAAGCAAACTCAGAGGTGGGTATTACAGAAGGAGGGAACATCATTCAGTAAAGTGAAAAAATCAAAGAAGTTGTTAATGCTATCTGTGGAGTAGGAGTACTTGATGAAGAAAAAGTTATAAGTAAAATTCTGAGAACCTTACTACCTATTTATGCTATTAGAGTATCTGCAATTCAAGAAATGAGAGCAGCAGCTAGTAACAATGTTAGTCTTGATAGTTTGACTGGTAGACTTATTTCATTTGAGATGAACAACTATGATAACCTTGTCTTACCTACTATTGAGTTTGCATTCAAGTATTCTTTGAAAATAAGAAAATCTAGTAACAGACACACTATGAGAAATAATAGTGACAGTGATAGTGATGAGCAAAAACTTGATGAACTTGAAGCACTAATAGATAGGAGATTACATAGAGGTAAAGGAAGATATAAAGGTAAATTACCATTGGTCTATTTTAATTGCAAAGAAATTGGACATTTTTCTGCTAGATGCCCTAACAAGAGAAAGGATGAAAGAGACAATGACAAATCTTATGAAAAGAAGTTGTTGACGGGGTTTTCTGGACCGGGTCCGCCAACAGTCATAAGTTGTCACCGGACTCCGGAGAGATCGGCCAACTCCGCCTGTAAAGGTTGTCCGGGGGGAGATAAATCCTCCGGGCCTTCAAGCACCTGGGTGTCGGGTCACGACGGTGCGGGGCTCGGTTGGAAGAGGTGACTATTTTCAAGGGGGATAGCTGGTTACTTCAACTCATTTTTTTGGGAGATTCAGAATAGTAGAAGGCTTTCCGAAGTATTCCACTTCGCAAATAAAACAGAAAAAGATCCTGCAGGGTTAGGAGCATTTATCTAACTAAAGTCATGTTAAAAAAAGTCTGGAACATCAACAATACTCTGAAAGACTACACTAAATACCGAAGAAATACGTAACCATTAGTTAGCATTTTATCAGTAGCGGGAATAAGGAGGTCGTTAATCTACTTTAACACATTTAGAGCAAAGGACATGCAGAACATTAAAACATGAAATACCATTAACTCAGAAGCAGAGATGATAACAATAGCGTTGCCATGAATCCTTCCTTCTTCATTAATGTCCAATCCAGCAAGCACTGGTGCGTGATACGATGGTGGCTCCAAGGGAGCATCTAACTACTAAGAACAATGGAGCATTGAGCTCTGCAACTTGAATTCAGAAATCGCTTTGGTATTGATATGGACAACAAAATCATCAATTTTGCCGACCCTTGGAAATGGGCTGATTTTCCTATTTATACGACTCTTTAACCCTAACCCTAACTTACTGTACTTGAATAAAATACAATATCTGGGGGCCGGTACTACCTGCGCCACCCTACAAAAGACCTAGAGACAGAATAGGTCTGCCATGTCAGAAGAAGAAGATAAGAATATACATCGGAAGAATCGGTCTCGAGAAGAGAACCGGAGAAAAGAGGGAGGAAAGTAGGTCCACCAGGAACCGAGGCTACATGCCTCATAAATGAGAAATGCGGCGCCCTGTCTCCAATGTGCCAGGTGTACCTTCGAGCAGCGCCTTGAGAAAACCACCTTGTCAGAAGCCAACTGTCCCATAATGTATCCAACTACCTTCTGACAGCCTTTATTAACCACCTCTGAAAGTGACCGGTCGGCCTCGGGGACCGGGACTCGTATCACTTTAAAGAATACAAAACTTTGGATCTGGGACTCCGGGATCCGGGGACTTACGTCCCCTTAAAAGAATAAAGAATGTTCAAATTTCTCCGGTCTCCGGGGAAATTCAAAGCTGCTTATTATCACCATAGGCCTGAAGGAGGCGAAAGATGCCATCTTCATCAATCTTCTTCAAACTGGCCCTTCTGAATCTGGCCATCTCTACTTGTTCTCCCAGCTCCGGGACATTGCTTTTGAATTTATCCACCATCTTCGCGGCGTCATGGCCTCTGAGCACCACCTTGGTTAACTTGATCATTTTGGCCCCATCCATCCCGTCCGAAGATTGATACCGGGAGGCCACCATCTCATCAAAACCTCCCAAAACTGACTCCTCGGGGGTAAAAGTTCCTGCGTTGAAGGGATCTATCCCAGAAGCCTTTATTACAAAAGACTTGTATAAATTAAAAGAATGTTTTACCTTGTTCACTTTTTCCTGTAAGGACTCTACCAGTTGCTTGGTTACCTCCAATGTGAGGTCCAGTCTGGAGTGCTGAGTCCTTATGTAATCAAACGATTCCTCACCCAGAATTCCAGATTCGGAAACCATATTTTCTCCCAGGGTGAGGAGCTCTTCAAGCTCCGCCTTCCACGCCTGGTAGTTCTCAGTATCACTCTCCCATTGCTCAGTTAGGGCTTCCGCCTGGTGAATAACTTGTTAGGCCGTGTATAAATCGGGGAGAGTGGCCACTAGGAAACGCCGGATGTTTCCTATCTGTAGATTAGCCCATTCGTCAGCTTCTTGGGCTTTCTTCTTCATTACTCGCAGGGAATCTATATCGCTCTGCGGTAATTCTTCTGAGGTGGAGGCCTATGGAGAGACGGTGCTAATGGGTCTGGCCAGCTCTATAAGTATCCCCGTGAGTTTGGCATTCTTTTCTTTCTCTGCCTTGAGCCTTTGGGCCTCCTTTTCGTATCAGGCCTCCACCGCCCTTGCTGCTTCTTTCAGCAGGTCCACTTCACCCTTCTTTCCTCTTTTGCCCAAGTGTACCTCAGCGATATTATAGTCTGCGGGGTCTGTAGTCGCTTCATCGGCATCTGGAGGAGGTGTTGCCACCACAGCAATTGTTTCTCCGCCCGGCCCAGTTCGAAGGGTATGAACTATCTGGGCCTTCTTAGCCTGTGGCTGGACCTGAGCCAAGGCCATCATTTCGGCCAAGGAGGCGGGGGCTGTTGGAGTAGATGGGGCCTTCCTTTTCTTACTTTCTACTAGCCACGGAGGTGAGAGGGGTGACCTTCCTGCCAGAGCTTATTCTTCGGATCCTCTCCCGGTGTCCGGTGGTGGTTGCTCCTTGTCAACATGCACCTCCCCAATCTCCTTCTCTGCTGGTACTTCTACCTTTTCTGCCTGTTCTTCTGTGACATCTTCAATCTCTACATCCTCAGCCTGGTCCCAGATATCGAGTGGTGAGTCTGGACCCTAATCGGCCTCCTTGGAGACTTCATGTTCTTCTCCCTTATCTGTCTCTGCCCCAAGCTGGGTTTCTTCCATCATTGGTACTTCTTTGGGCAGTATGGGAGGTACTTGGCCGAGGTTTAAAGTCTGGGCTGCTGTTATTATGTTCCCGAAGGTCGCTCTCGGAAGTGGCCCTTGGAGCACGGCGGCTGAGGTTACGGTTGTTCCCAAAGTTCCGGGTCCAGGTCCCTCAGCGGATGCCTTTTGTTCACTCAGTACTTGTTGGCCAACTTTTGGACCTTGTGTTCCTGAGACCCCGAAGATATTCTCCAGTCCCGGCCTCTCTTCCATCTTCTGCGCTTCTTGTTCTGCAGCTTCTTCTTCCAGATCCCGGAGATCCACAACCTCTTGTTCTTTCTCTGGGACTTCCATCCTCACTTGTGTGTCACCCCCTTGCAAGTTCCCGAATTCATCGGCAATAAATAAATCAAACTCCTCTTCTGGAAGGGGACTGGCCGGGTCCTTTGCTTGTTCCGCCTCTCTCGCCAGTTCCAGGGAATCGGAAGAGAGGATCTCCACCTCTGCTGGGCGGGAAGCCCTTGGCGTTGGTTCCGGCTTCGGTTGTGTTATATGCTTCTTCTTCTGTCGGGTGATTAGAGGTGGTCCCGCATCGGCGATTGCTGCTGGCTCTGCAGGATCAACCTCGGTGGCTCTGGCCATTAGTGTTGCCAGCGATGGTGAGGAAGGGGGACAAATTGGTCCAGTCATGAGAGGGGGAGTTGCCAGCTTCATCAATAATTGCTCCCTTATTTGTTGGGAGGCCGCCATGGTTTGCTGAAGCTCCTGTTGTGTGGGAGTCCGCTGCGCGAAGGGTGTTAGGACTTTCTCCCTTCCTTTGGCTGCGCCTGGCGCAGAAGTCCCGGATGCTGAAGAGGTCCCGGCCCCCGGGGTTGATCTTAACACCGGCGGTGAAGTTGCCCTTGGCGCCTATCGGGGACCAAGGCGCACACTCCCGGGGCACACCTGTTTGAAATATATGTGACTTCGCTCGACAACAGCCTGAGTGAAGTCCTCGATTTTGTGATCCTCTTGGGTGCCCCAGTTTATTGCAGGCAGTTCCAACTTATCAATCCCTTTTTCTTTGTACCCGGGATCTGTGGTAGGGGCATCGTCAGAGAAGCCCCCCAGGAATCTCCAGAGCCGTAGTGTTTGCATCATTCTAGCCGTCATCCTATCATAATGTCGGCTGCGCACATCCATATCATCCTGGCGATCTGCCCAGAAGTCCTCCATGTGTGCTTGGTGGGGCTCCGAAGCCCGATGCAATGCTATTGCAATTCAGCCCTGCGGATCAAAGTTCTTCTGCGCCAGATAAAACTCCTACAAGTTATAACTTTTAAGTTCATTGTTGGCCTCCCTTGCGGCGGCCAAACTGCAGGTATAGTTCCCACAAGAGATTGGGAACGAGATAGTGGTGACCTTCTTGAGGCCCAGGAAGGCATGCAGCTCCATCATTTGTCTGCAATACTCCAGCAACACGATCTTGTCCCCGCAATGTCTGGGCAACAAGTAGGGTTTCCCGGAGAAGCCGGCGACCCTAATGTAGGTATGTTGCTGGAATTGAATGTAGTAGTGTCCATAACTACTCACTAATTTCATCGCCTCCTTAGAGAGGCAGTATTCGGCATCCCGGGTGTGTGTCAATAGATGGTAGTAAACGAAGCAATCGTTTACCCGGCAGTAACTGGGGAAGCTGGCCTCCCATTGAATCTGTGGGAAATGGTCCCATGGTGGTTTTTGTCCTGGACCAAATTCGAGGACGCCATCTGTGAGTAGGCCATTGGAGCGAGGCCTCTGATGGGCTAGGGCCCAGAAAACATAAGAAGTCATGTAGAACTTCTTGTCCTTGTTCAGTTGCCGGAACTGGGAGTCGACATGGTTGGAAATAATGGTAGCCCAGTCGAAGAATTGTCCCTTGGTGGACATGGCGAACAGGAAGTAGTACATCCATGGTGCAAACTCTTGGGCAGAAGGCTGCCCAAACACCCGTGCCAATGCAATCATTCCCATCTGAATGCTCTCCTTGAATTCTGGGCGGGGAATGTCAATCTTCATTCTTTTGTAGTCCCTCCTCGGGACTTTGAGTCAGTTGGTGTTGATGTACAACCGGGAGGCCTCCTCCAGCCTGGTGAATTATTTCAAGGCATCCGACCTTGTAACTACTGCAGCCTGATCAAATTGCGGGATGCCCAAGCCGATCTGGAAAGTGGCTGGGTCCAGGGACACAAGTGGGGTAGGGAACCCCGATGGTTCTGCTGGTACTAACATGATGGCCCAGACGGAGGAGTTATAGTGGGCCGCCAGAGTTAGCACCAACTCCGGAGACTGCACGGAGTATGGGAAGCAAGACGCCCGAAGAATTCCAGAACCTCCTATGTTCGTAGCAAGTGAATCTCCAGCCTGTCGCTGTATATGCATGATTTTCACTAGAGCCTGCATTTCAGCCCAAGTCCCGACGCTGGTGTCGGTCAACCACTTTATCTTGGACTCAATCTTGGAGATCGCAATCTCCTCACCCTGTAGGTACTTCATGGTGAGGGGGAGCTTTGCCAGGGCCTTCTCTATCTTAGACTTTGATGCTGCCCTGGTCTCGGTCATGGATGGCAACTCCAGACTTCCGGGAGGTGATGATGCGGATGCTTCAGACATGATTGTTAAATGAAGTCTGGACCTGCGAGACAATGCAACCGTCAGAACATATTTATCAAAACAAGAGTAACTCCGGGGTCCGGAGATCTTACCATCGTGCCGTTTGCTTTTCCTAAAAAGTTAGTTTTTTCATAAGTCTTTGAAAAGAAAAATATGAATTGGGTACCTTTACTACATCTCCGGGTCCGGGAAAACTTATCATGCCTGATGAAGTCATGGGATGAATGACGGAAAGGGATCTGAAACCCGGGGAACTGACCGTTAGAAAAGAAGAATGTGGAAGCAAGTCCATGTGGGCGCCACATGCGATAGTATTGAATGGATGGGATGGCACTAGCGGCGGAAGAGCCTGTTCGAACGCGCGAAAAGGGGTAAGTCACATGGCCAGAAGTAATTGCGCGCATGGGAAATAAATAAGGTTTTGACAGCCTTGATGGAGGAGAGAGAAAACCGCCTATTTGAAACCAGCCACAAGCCAAGTTTCAAACAGGTGGTTTTCTGCCTTGAAGCAAGTTTGAAGCGAAAAACCAACAGCCAAGGTGACTCGACCAGCTCGTCAAGCCACCTGGAAGGATACACAAAGGAGCTGAAAGGTATATACATGGGATGGAAGGATATATACATGGGTTATTTACAAAAATGTACATATATAAATGAATATACGTGCGGATAACTCCCGCGGACAAAAACTAGACGAAGCTAAGACAGGAATATACAGCCATTGACATGGAACGCCAGCTATCTACAGACTATTTTACAAAACATTTATGGACTATCTACAAACCATTTACATATGCACAGACTATCTGCAAAGTATCTACAAGCTATTTACAGGATATTTACAAGATTTTCACACCTGCACAGGAGGTGGACAACCTTCTGACAGAGCCGACCCGCCAACGGGTGGCAAAACCAGAGAAACAACCGAGAGACCAAGCAGACGAAAAAAAGGAAACAAGCCAACCAAAAACAAAATGAAACGAACGAAAAACAACGACGAGCGAAACACAGAAAACTAGAAAAACAATAGCAAAGCGAAGAGGAAGGAAGTGGAGAAACCAACTTGGAAACGCAGAAGGTGGAGGACAGGTAGATTACCAGAAGAGCTCTGCAACAGCTCTGGATCGTCGAGTTTGTCAAGATCACCACCTCGGAGCACTAGCATACGTCTAAGAATAGTAGGTCTTAAACCCTGATTATTGCAAACCTTTCAGTAACTGATCTGTTAATTACTTTGAAAATCGCTCAATTTTGCTCTTAGTGCTCAAAGATTTTAAATGCGGTAAGTGTGATAATGACAGGCAGGTCTATTTATACCCGTGGTAAAAAGATAATCCTCCGCACTCCAAAACTTCCAAGTTAAGCAAAACATCCAGACTCCGGGCCCGGGGATTCCTTATGATGATGTTTCTAGGAACTAGGAACATCATCGCAAACAATTCTGGAGTCCGGAATTGAACTTCCCACCAAAAGGCAACCTCCGGGATCCAGGACCCCAGAGAGGAAAATGAACCAAGGAAACGACACACTTCGGGGAAGAAAACCCCGGAGGAAGAAAGCAAAAAGGAAAAGAAAGACAAGGCAAAGCCGCAACAAAAGAAAAACAAAGGAAAAAAAAAGGGGGACCCAACATTTTGCACACAAAATGTAGGGACAGGGATGCAGGGCATAACAAATGGCGACTATCTGGGACGAATGCCTTAACGCATTCGAGGACCACAGAATCTATGGTTATCACAACTGGAGCAAAACGTCCTCCTGAAGCATTTGACGGGTAGAGGGCAACATGTCCGAGAGAACCCAGCCATACAGGAGCCAGTCCGTAGCCTTTCATCAGTGGTGTCATGTGTGCTTTGGAAGGAAATCAAGCCGATGACCTTAGAGGAAGTAGAGGAATGACACTAATCACATCGAACCAGTCATCAATTTAATTGCTTTCCTCCTGGAGACCGGAGTTCAACCTTGCTTTTCTTCATTCATTCATTTCTGCGTGGGGAAGGCGGTACTTCTTTCACCATTGAGCCCGAGCTTAGCTGTAATTCAAATGGCGGTACTTCTTTCACCTATCCACTTATATTTAGATATTCGAAGGATAAAACTTTGGACCCAGGAATAATTTCTTTGGATTGTTAGACATGGGTCAACCAACCAGTGCAGCCGATCTACCCCCGGTGTGTCTGATTACTTGTCCCTTGCTTTATTATTGTTCACTGATTTCCAGACTCCCGGAGACGACACCCAATGGAGGTTGCTCAAAAATGTGCCATATCCTGCAAACAATCCCGGAGACCGGGTTGACCCCATCGTGATAAAGATAGATTTTGAAGTTCGCCATGCCGGGGGCATTGCACCAGAGACCAGGGTTATGCAAAACATTCCAATTCCTATAAGACAGAGCAAAACACCGTGATCCCAAAAAGGGAACTGAAAACGAAAACAAAGGCAACAAAACGGCAAAAGGGAGACCGCCCCGGAGGGCACTCAACCAGACTATTTACAAGAGGATATTTACATATAGTACAACTTTGGAAAAACTTACCCCTACTTGAAGTAATGTTTGAGAAACTGTCCATTGACAGGCAATGGGACAGGTTCTCCAATCAAGGTGTTAAGTCGGTAAGTATTTGCCCCACAGATTTCTGAAATTAAATATGGTCTGAGCCAGAGCCGTTGGAACTTGGTGTGCTTTCCTTTCTTCTCTCGGGCCTTGTCCCACAACAGGACCAGATCCAAGACCTGAAAGGCCTTGTATTGGGCTCTCTTGTCAAACCACCGTTTTACTACTGCTTGATGACGCGCAAAATGTTCAAGGGCCGCGTCTCGCGATTCCTCCATCCGCACCAGATTCAAGAGTCGAACCTCCACAATGTTGTCCCTGTTGTTGAATTCCTGCATAAATTGTAAAATTGGGATCTGTAAGTTGACTGGAAATACAAGATTTTGACCATAAACCAAGTGGAATGGGGATGTTCCCAGGGCGGCTTTAATACGAATATGATCTGCCCAGAGGGCGTATCTTAGTTTTTGGTGCCAATCCCAGGGATTTTGCTCTAACAAATGCTTGATCACCTTAAGTAGATTTTTGTTCGTTGATTCAGCAACACCATTCCCCTGGGGGTAATAGTTGCTGGAGAACTTCAGTGTGATCTTTCGGTTGTAGGTCCATTCGAGTAACTGTGCGGAAGAAAACGCCGGACCATTGTCACATACTAAAGCAAAGGGCATTCCAAATCTTGTGACGATGTTCTCTTCCAAAAACTTGATAACTACATCCGCCGTGTTGTTTTTACAAGCGATAGCTTCAGACCACCGAGTGCAGTAATCAGTAGCAGTCAGGATATATCGGTGGTTGGCAGACGAGTTGGGGTTAATCTCCTTGATGAAGTCAAATGCCCACTAGGCAAAGGGTCTAGCCTCGTAGACCGGTTGCAGAGGCATGGCTGGGTTACGCTCATGATGTGCTGCAGTTTGACAAGTATGGCATTTTCTGACATGAGCGTAAACATCTTTGAAGATACAGGGCCAATAGTATCTGGCCTGGAGGATCTGATGGGCGGTGGCGTCAGCTGAGCCGTGCCCGGTTCCAAACTGTCCATGGAATTCATCAATTATCTTTACAGCTTGGTCTCGATCAATGCATCAGAGATACACTCCCTCGTAGTTCCTACGGTAGAGCGCGGAATTTTTGATCATGAAGTGGGCGCTTCTCATCCGCAGGGCACGGCGTTTGTGGGGAGGTAATCCCTCCAGGCATCTATTATTGAGCAGTAGATACACCAGATCGGTATACCATGGATCCTAGGTAATGGACTCCACTGTGTATGTATGACATTCTATGCGGGGAGTCTCTTCTGCTATTGTTTGACTTAGTCCCTGACCTCGGACTATTTTCATGGGCTGCATCTCTAAATCGTATTCTTGGAGGATGGCCATCCATTTCCCCCGTCTTTCACCCAATTCGCTCTGCATCAGTAGAGATTTAACAGCCTGGTCCGGGATAATAGCGTGCACTTTACTCCGGAGAATATAATGCCCGAAATTTTTCACTGCATGAACAAGAGAAAAGGCTTGTTTCTCCAGTGGCGAATACCGGACTTCGGCGTTCTTGAAGGGGGAGCTCATGAAAGCAATTGGTCGTTCTTCCCCTTCGACCTTTTGGGTCAATACGGCCGCGGCAGAATGCGGCGAAGCAAACAAGTAGATGTAAAATGGAAGGGAGTAGTCCGGGCTAGCTAGGACAGGTGCCTCCGTTATGGTCTATTTTATCTGGGTGAACACCCGCTTTTCTTCTGGACTCCACTCAATTTTGGTATCCTTTTTCATCATTTCGTTGAGTGGCTTCACTATTTCTGCGAATCCCGTGATGAATCGTCGTACGAAGTTGATTTTTCCAAAAAAGGATCGCATCTCTTTTTTTCTACCAGGCATTTGTAAGTTCAGTAGTGCTTCAAATCTATCAGGATCGATGGATATGCCCTTCTCAGAGACGATATGCCCTAGCAGTTTCCCCTCGGTGACCCTGAATATGCATTTCTTGGGGTTGAGGGATATCCTGAACCGGCGACATCTCTCGCAGATCTGAGCAAGGTGGGCGGCATGATCACGCCTGTCCCGGGAGAAGACAGTTAAATCATCCATGTAGATGATTATGCATCGATTCACAAGGCCCTCGAACGCGATGTCCATGGCCTTTTGAAATGTAGCCCCGGCGTTGATTAAGCCAAAGGGCATTCTCCTATACGCAAACGTTCCCCACTTGGTGGTAAACGTTATTTTCTCTCTGTCCTCGTATTTGACCATGACTTGGTTATAGCCAGAATACCCATCTAGGAAAGACATCATCTGAGACCCATTCACTATCTGTAACACCTCATCCAACGAGGGGAGAGGGTGATTATCCTTTTGATATGCCTTGTTTAAATTTTGGAAATCCACGCAAAGGCGGATCTCACCATTTTTCTTCCTGACTGGGACCAGGTTGGCAACCCATGTAGTGTGTCGGATTGGAAAGATGATCCGAGCTGATAGCAGTTTTTCAACCTCCTGACGAATCAGAGGCTCTATCAAGGGGTTAACCGGTCTTTGCTTCTGCCGAAAGGGCTTAGCATCTGGCTTCAGGGGGATGGTGTGGGTCATGATGGAAGTGTCATACGTCTTTAAATCTTCATATCCGCAAGCAATCACATCGATGTATTCTCGGAGAACTGCGAGAATCTTCTCCTTTTCCTCAGGGGAGCAGGAGGTGCCTATGTGGATGATCTTTTCTTCACCGGGCTGGCCGATGTTAACTTTTTCAAATTTTCCTCCCTCAGGGGAGGAGGATACCTTCTCACGGGCCCGAGGGTTCGAATCGAAGATTCGTTCTAGCGCAACCATCCCCTTGGGGATAGTGTTGGTGGGCAAATCCATAATTCCATCGTCTTCACCACCCTGTCCAGTGTCATCATGGTCTCGTTCTTCCACAATCTGATCCTCAAAAATACCAACATTGGCCATGAAGGCCAGGATATGCTGGTCGTCCTCAAAAACTTGAAAATGGGTGACATTATCTGGAATGGAGGGGGTGGGGACCATTTCAACTGAAAATTTCCGGAGTCGTGAGCCAGCCATCGGCTCAAGTGTACTGGCAGAAACAGCTAGGGCATCCGGGATATAATTTCATCGCCGGGGAAGAAGGTCAATGCCAAAGGCATCGAAATCTTCAATAAGGCTCCAAGCCCGGTTGTGGTAAGCGGCCAGTCTTTTGTCATGACATGTATATTGACTCCAGACCTGTTTAACAACCAACTCTGAATCACCTAGAGCCCGGAGGTGGGTGATACCTTTCCTTAGTGCAAATAGGAGTCCAAGGACCAAAGCCTCGTACTCCGTGACGTTGTTCATGCAGTTAAACTGTAACCTGTAGGAAGCAAGGAAGGATTTTCCCCACGGGTTGATTAGTTCTACCCCGGCCCCACAGCCTTGTTTCGATCGGGACCCGTCGAATTTAAGGGTCCATAAGTCATTGTCTGTAATCGAGAGCTAGGGAAGGGGGGTTTTCTTTGGATTGTTGCTGGGGGACTTGGGAATGTTTCCCCGGACTACCAGCGTGAAAGTGGGATTTATCCCCGGAGGCACTTTGATTTGCGGTTCCTAGGGGGATGACACCAAAGGAGTGCATCCCCTAGAGGTACTGGGTTCCGGGGAATCAGTTGTGTGCTTACTCTGGAGGATATCAAGTTGCCAGTTAGCGATGGATAAGCAAGGATCACACTCGTGTTCTGAATGTTTTTGGTAATGCACCCGGCACCAAGTGCCGGATAAGAGTGTGGCAAGGGTCGCTGTGGGACCTTGGGAGTTAACTTCGGCTCTTACCCTTTCTTCGAAGTCCTGTGCTCTTTGTAGCACTATGGGATCCTCTCCGGGGATGAAATCAAATGTTAAAATTTCAAGAGGGTGGTATACCCCCAGAGAAACCTCAGAAAAGAGGACCTCATTGATCTTTCCGACTTTGGTAAGGGCCTGTTTCATCCGGGGCTCGCTTTCAACCTGGATCTGATTAGATTCTCCTTCCCAGGGAAGCCATAGGTGGGTGAAGTCGGTCGAGAAGTATCCATTCAAGGACTTAGACCAGTTCCGACTAAGAAACATCCCATAAGTCTCTGGGATGTCCACCACTTGAATGTCAATAATGCTGGCTATCCTGGGGTCCTGGATAAGGTGTATCCGGACGTTCTTTAGTTCCCCCACCATTTTTACAGCAGTCTTATCCAATTGGATCACTGCGCCATTAGACGGAGTGGGGTGGAGTCCGAGCTTCTGACAAATAGATAAGGGCATGATATTACCTGAAGCTCCTGAGTCCACTAGGCAGTTGTGTATATTCTTGCCGTATATGTTCAGGCCTAGCAAGAAGGGAGGATCTTCATTATTTCCCCGGAAGACAGCCGCGTTAGCATCTTCAAAGGAAACGGTCTTGGGTGGGCGACTGACGGCTTCCGAGTTTCCTAAGAGCTTCAGAAGAGACTTTTTCTACTCAGGACAATTTAGCAAAACCTCCATCAAGGTCATGGAGGTGGTGGTTTGTTCTAACGCCTTTGTAATATCGAATCTTCCCCCCAGGAATTGGTGATTTTCCTTCGCGAGATCTTTTGCTTGGTTAGAGCTAGGACCTTTTGGAGGGACGGGCTGATCGGTTGTATTGCTCTAGGGAGGAGGGGTATCTTTAGCAGGGGGTACGGGCGTGTAGACTGGTCCTTTACCTGCCTGGTTCCGGGTGTTGTATGGAGGCCGTGGGTTGGTAAAAGCGTTGGCCTCAAAAGATGGAATGGATTCATCAAAGAATCCCTACAATTCAGACTCTTCTTCATCTTCTCTAGAAGTACCGAAGAAAATGGTATCACAGGTGAAGGCACTATGGGTTTTCTCTTGAACAGGGGGCTTTGGAGGAGCGGTATCATGCGATTGCTGCCTGTCCAGCTGGGAGATCATTATGACCTTTTCCAAAGTGGCACAATTTACTTCGTTGTGCGAACCTGCATCGTGCAGCCGACACCAGTTAGTCATGGGCTGGAAGTCTGCGACTGGCGTAAAGTGGGATGGTCCAGCACCATTTTGGTTGGTGTTTTGGTTTAGAGGCGGGCCTCCGGTGTTAGCGTTGTTATTCCATTGTTGTTGGTTGGGCCTAGGCCCGCTATTGAAGTTTCTTCCTCTAGCATTGTTGTTTCGCTGTCCGGAGAAGATATTTCCCCTCTGGGAATTTGAGTTCTGAGGTGCGTAAGATCCCGCCTTCAGCTGACCCATGTCCATGGTCAGGGTGGACAACATTCGCCGGAGGGATTCAACCTCGGCGGTCAACTGAGTGTTGGCATCACAGTGTGATGGCTGCGGCGGTTGTTGGTTTCCCAGGAAAGCAGTAGTATTAACCAGAGTTGAGGGCGGCAATCCTCCAGCCGCGGATGACTGGAAGAAAGGCACTCTGGATGGTTGTGTCAGAGTTTGTTGTATTTGCTGCGGTTGGTTCCACGGAAAAACTTCCAGACCCAGTGTTATTTGGGTCTGGGAGGGGTAAACATATCACGCTTGCTGGTCTATCACCGGTGGGGGAGGGTTCACTGCCATCAAAGGGGCACCCATTTCCAAATTGGGATTATAACCCCCAGCGAAAGCGGTTCCGCCAGGGATCATGCTAAAAGGTGTGTTCTGTCCAATCCCGCCCCGGGATTTATTGAGACCACGAGATAACTCTAAGACCAGGTTATAGACTTTTGGCAGAGTATCCCGGTCGCCCGGGGCGGTTGTTCTCTAGAGGAGAGTGGCAACGAAGGGGTCCATCGCGTTAAGGTATGTCTGTATGGTTACGTCGGGCGATGGGACAAAGGGGCCTATGCACCTTTTCAGGGCATGCTGGAACCTATGGTTGAATGCAGCAAGAGGCTCGTTGGGTTCCTTTCTGATGGAGATGAACTGGCTATGGGACCAGGCTGGGTCTACATGTACGCGAAAGGCGGCCAAGAAGGCGTCCTCCATATCCTGCCAAGTATTGATGGAGTTGGCGGGAAGGTTCAGGTACCAGTTCAACTCACTTTGTCCTAGGGACAAGGGAAACATGCGGGTCACAACATCTTCATGTTGGATCTAATGTCGGTTCATGGCATCTTTATATGCCTGCAAATGTTCTTCCGAGGTCCGTGGGCTAAAATTCTCATACCGTGGGAAACTCTTCTCCGGGTGAGAGGGTAAGTCGTTAATTGCGCCCAAAAAAGTGCCCATTGGGGACCCGGCATTTCCAAAGTAGATAGCCATTGGGGGAACTATATGTTGGGTAGTTTGAGTACTGGTCCCCGGGAGAGTCTGGGGAGTCTGGGTATTCAGAGGTATGGAAGACCCCCAGATGACAGTGGCTGGTAGGACTTTTGACGTCCTTCTCTTTCGAGCAGGGGGCTCGAGCTCGACAAACCTTCCAGGATTGGGGGAAGATCTAAGGATTCTTTCAAATTTAGCCGGGGAAAAGGACCTAATCCCACTAAAGGCTTGTCTCCTAAAACTACAACTCGGGGAACCTTCAGAAGGTGTAAAATCAGAATCTCGAGAGGGGGACGAGCTCATGCCCTCCTTCTAGCGCCAGTTTCTGTTGACGAGGTTTTGTGGACCAGGTCCGCCAACAGTCATAAATTATCACCGGACTCCGAAGAGATCAGCCAACTCCGCCTGTAAAGGTTGTCCGAGGGGAGATAAATCCTCTGGGCCTTCAAGCACCTGGGTGTCAGGTCACGACGGTGCGGGGCTCCGTTGGAAGAGGTGACTGTTTTCAAGGGGGATAGCTGGTTACTTCAACTCATTTTTCTGGGAGATTCAGAATAGTAGAAGGCTTTCCGGAGTATTCCACTTCGCAAATAAAACAAAAAAAGATCCTGCAGGGTTAGGAGCATTTATCTAACTACAGTCATGTTAAAAAAAGTCCGGAACATCAACAATACTCTGAAAGACTACACTAAATACCAAAGAAATACGTAACCATTAGTTAGCATTTTATCAGTAGCGGGAATAAGGAGGTCGTTAATCTACTTTAACACATTCAGAGCAAAGGACATGCAGAACATTAAAAAATGAAATACCATTAACTCAGAAGCAGAGATGATAACAATAGCGTTGCCATGAATCCTTCCTTCTTCATTAATGTCCAATCCAGCAAGCACTGGTGCGTGATACGATAGTGGCTCCAAAGGAGCATCTAACTACTAAGAATAATGGAGCATTGAGCTCTGCAACTTGAATTCAGAAATCGCTTTGGTATTGATATGGACAACAAAATCATCAATTTTGCCAACCCTTGGAAATGGGCCGATTTTCCTATTTATACGACTCTTTAACCCTAACCCTAACTTACTGTACTTGAATAAAATAAAATATCTGGGGGCCGGTACTACCCGCGCCACCCTACAAAAGACCTGGAGATAGAATAGGCCTGCCATGTCAGAAGAAGAAGATAAGAATATACATCGGAAGAATTGGTCTCGAGAAGAGAACCGGAGAAAAGAGGGAGGAAAGTAGGTCCACCAGGAACCGAGGCTACATGCCTCATAAATGGAAAATGCGGTGCCCTGTCTCCAATGTGCCAGGTGTACCCTCGAGCGGTGCCTTGAGAAAACCACCTTGTCAGAAGCCAACTGTCCCATGATGTATCCAACTACCTTCTGACAGCCTTTATTAACCACCTCTGAAAGTGACCGGTCGGCCTCGGGGACCGGGACTCGGATCACTTTAAAGAATACAAATCTTTGGATCTGGGACTCCGGGATCCGGGGACTTACGTCCCCTTAAAAGAATAAAGAATTCAAAGATGCTTATTATCACCATAGGCCTGAAGGAGGCGAAAGATGCCATCTTCATCAATCTTCTTCAAACTGGCCCTTCTGAATCTGGCCATCTCTACTTGTTCTCCCAGCTCTGGGACATTGCTTTTGAATTCATCCGCCATCTTCGCGGCGTCATGGCCTCTGAGCACCACCTTGGTTAACTTGCTCATTTTGGCCCCGTCCATCCTGTCCAGAGATTGATATCGGGAGGCCACCATCTCATCAAAACCTCCCAAAACTGACTCCTCGGGGGTAAAAGTTCCTGCGTTGAAGGGATCTATCCCAGAAGCCTTTATTACAAAAGATTTGTATAAATTAAAAGAATGTTTTACCTTGTTCACTTTTTCCTATAAGGACTCTACCAGTTGCTTGGTTACCTCCAATGTGAGGTCCAGTCTGGAGTGCTGAGTCCTTATGTAATCAAACGATTCCTCACCCAGAATTCCAGATTCAGAAACCATATTTTCTCCCAGGGTGAGGAGCTCTTCAAGCTCTGCCTTCCACGCCTGGTAGTTCTTAGTATCACTCTCCCATTGCTCAGTTAGGGCTTCCGCCTGGTGAATAACTTGCCGGGCCATGTATAAATCAGGGAGAGTGGCCACTAGGAAACGCCGGATGTTTCCTATCTGCAGATTAGCCCATTCATCAGCTGCTTGGGCTTTCTTCTTCATTACTCGTAGGGAATCTATATCGCTCTGTGGTAATTCTTCTGAGGTGGAGGCCTGTGGAAAGACGGTGCTAATGGGTCTGGCCAGCTCTATAAGTATCCCCGTGAGTTTGGCATTCTTTTCTTTCTCTGCCTTGAGCCTTTGGGCCTCCTTTTTGTATCGGGCCTCCACCGCCCTTGCTACTTCTTTCAGCAGGTCCACTTCACCCTGCTTTCCTCTTTTGCCCAAGTGTACCTCGGCGATATTATAGTCTGCGGGGTCTGCAGTCGCTTCATCGGCATCTGGAGGAGGTGTTTCCACCACAGCAATTGTTTCTCCGCCCGGCCCAGTTTGAAGGGTATGAACTATCCGGGCCTTCTTAGCCTTTGGCTGGACCTGAGCCAAGGCCATCATTTCAGCCAAGGAGGTGGGGGCTGTTGGAGTAGATGGGGCCTTCCTTTTCTTACTTTCTACTAGCCACAGAGGTGGGAGGGGTGGCCTTCCTGCTAGAGCTTGTTCTTTGGATCCTCTCCCGGTGTCCGGTGGTGGTTGCTCCTTGTCAACATGCACCTCCCCAATCTCCTTCTTTGTTGGTACTTCTGCCTTTTCTGCCTGTTCTTCTGTGACATCTTCAATCTCTACGTCCTCAGCCTGGTCTCGGATATCGAGTGGTGAGTCTGGATCTTGATCGGCCTCCTTGGAGACTTCATGTTCTTCTCCCTTATCTGTCTCTGCCCCAAGCTGGGTTTCTTCCATCATTGGTACTTCTTTGGGCAGTATGGGAGGTACTTGGCCGAGGTTTAAAGTCTGGGCTTCTATTATTATGTGCCCAAAGGTCACTCCCAAAAGTGGCCCTTGGAGCACGGCGGCTGAGGTTACGGTTGTTCCTGAAGTTCCGGGTCTAGGTCCCTCAGCGGATGCCTTTTGTTCACTCAGTACTTGTTGGCCAACTTTTGAACCTTGTGTTCCTGAGACCCCGGAGATATTCTCCGGTCCTGGCCTCTCTTCCGTCTGCTGCGCTTCTTGTTCTGCAGCTTCTTCTTCCAGATCCCGGAGATCCACAGCCTCTTGTTCTTTCTCCGGGACTTCTATCCTCGCTTGTGTGTCACCCCCCTGTAAGTTCCCGAATTCATCGGTAGCAAATAAATCGAACTCCTCTTCTGGAAGGGGACTGGCCGGGTCCTCTGCTTGTTCCGCCTCTCTCGCCGGTTCTGGGGAATCAGAAGAGAGGATCTCCACCTCTGCTGGGCGGGAAGCCCTTGGCGTTGGTTCTGGCTTCGGCTGTGTTATATGCTTCTTCTTCCGCCGGGTGATTAGAGGTGGTCCCGCATCGACGATTGCTGCTGCCTCTGCAGGATCAACCTCGGTGGCTCTAGCCATTAGTGTTGCCAGCGATGGTGAGGAAGGGGGACGAATTGGTCCAGTCATGAGAGGGGGAGTTGCCATCTTCGTTAATAATTTCTCCCTTATTTGTTGGGATGCC
>MU224923.1:895303-908478 GCA_018584345.1 Thuja plicata
GGTGAAGTTTCCCTTGGCGCCTGTCGGGGACCGAGGCGCGCACTCCCGGGGCACACCTGTTTGAAATATATGTGACTTCTCTCGGCAACGGCCCGAGTGAAGTCCTCGATTTTGTGATCCTCTTGGGTGCCCCAGTTTATTGCGGGCAGTTCCAACTTATCAATCCCTTTTTCTTTGTACCCGGGATCTGTGGTAGGGGCGTTGTTAGAGAAGCCCCCCGGGAATCTCTAGAGCTGTAGTGTCTGCATCATTCCAGCCATCATCCTATCATAATGCCGGCTGCGCACATGCATATCATCCTAGCGATCTGCCTAGAAGTCCTCCATGTGTGCTTGGTGGGGCTCCGAAGCCCGAGGCAATGCTATTGCAATTTGGCCTTGCGGATCAAAGTTCTTCCGCGCCAGATAAAACTCCTACAAGTTATTACTTTTAAGTTCATTGTTGGCCTCCCTTACGGCGGCCAAACTGCAGGTATAGTTCCCACAGGAGATTGGGAACAAGATAGTGGTGACCTTCTTGAGGCCCAGGAAGGCATGCAGCTCCATCATTTGTCTGCAATACTCCAGCAGCATGATCTTGTTCCCGCAATGTGTGGGCAACAAGTAGGGTTTCCCGGAGAAGCCGGTGACCCTAATGTAGGTATGCTGCTGGAATTGAATGTAGTAGTGTCCATAACTACTCACTAATTTCATCGCCTCCTTAGAGAGGCGGTATCCGGATTCCCGGGTGGGTGTCAACAGATGGTAGTAAACGAAGCAATCGTTTACCCGACAGTAACTGGGGAAGCTGGCCTCCCATTGAATCTGTGGAAAATGGTCCCACGGTGCTTTTTGTCCTGGACCATATCCAAGGATTCCATTTGTGAGTAGGCCATTGGAGCAAGGCCTCTGATGGGCTAGGGCCCAGAAAACATAAGAAGTCATGTAGAACTTCTTGTCCTTGTTCAGTTGCCAAAACTGGGAGTCGACATGGTTGGAAATAATGGTAGCCCAGTCGAAGAATTGTCCCTTGGTGGACATGGCGAACAGGAAGTAGTACATCCATGGTGCAAACTCTTGGGTAGAAGGCTGCCCAAACACCTGTGCCAATGCAATCATTCCCATCTGAATTCTCTCCTTAAATTCTGAGCGGGGAATGTCAATCTTCATTCTTTTGTAGTCCCTCCTCGGGACTTTGAGCCAGTTGGTGTTGATGTACAACTGGGAGGCCTCCTCCAGCCTGGTGAATTCTTTCAAGGCATCTGACCTTGTAACTACTGCAGCCTGATCAAATTGCGGGATGCCCAGGCCGATCTGGAAAGTGGCTGGGTCCAGGGACACAAGTGGGGTAGGGAACCCCGATGGTTCTGCTGGTACTAACATGACGGCCCGGACGAAGGAGTTATAGTGGGCCGCTAGAGTTAACACCAACTCCGTAGACTGCACGGAGTATGGGAAGCAAGCTGCCCGAAGAATTCTAGAACCTCCTATGTTCGTAGCGAGTGAATCTCCAGCCTGTCGCTGTATATGCATGATTTTCACTAGAGACTGCATTTCAGCCCATGTCCCGACGCTGGTGTTGGTCAACCACTTTATCTTGGATTCAATCTTGGAACTCACAATCTCCTCACCCTGCAGGTACTTCATGGTGAGGGGGAGCTTTGCCAGGGCCTTCTCTATCTTAGACTTTGATGCTGCCCTGGTCTCGGTCGTGGATGGCAACTCTGGACTTTCGGGAGGTGATGACGTGGATGCTTCAGACATGATTGTTAAATGAAGTCCGGACCTGCGAGACAATGCAACCGTCAGAACATATTTATCAAAACAAGAGTAACTCGGGGGTCCAGAGATCTTACCATCGTGTCGTTTGCTTTTCCTAAAAAGTTAGTTTTTGCATAAGTCTTTGAAAAGCAAAATATGAATTGGGTACCTTTACTACATCTCTGGGTCTGGAAAAACTTATCATGCCTGATGAAGTCATGGGATGAATGACGGAAAGGGATCCGAAACCTGGGGAAGTGACCGTTAGAAAAGAAGAATGTGGAAGCAAGTCCACGTGGGTGCCACGTGTGATAGTATTGAATGGATGGGATGGCACTAGCGGCGGAAGAGGCTGTTTGAACGCGCGAAAAGGGGTAAGCCACATGGCCAGAAGTAATTGCGCGCATGGGAAATAAATAAGGTTCTGACAGCCTTGATGGAGGAGAGAGAAAATTGCCTGTTTGAAACTAGCCACGAGCCACGTTTCAAACAGGTGGTTTTCTGCCTCGAAGCAAGTTTGAAGCGAAAAACCAATAGCCAAGGCGACTCGACCAGCTCGTCAAGCCACCTGGAAGGATACACAGAGGAGCCGAAAGGTATATACATGGGATGGAAGGATATATACATGGGTTATTTATAGAAATGTACATATATACATGAATATATGTGCGGACGACTCCCACGGACAAAAACTAGATGAAGCTAAGACAGGAATAGACAGCCATTGACATGGAACGCCAGCTATCTATAGACTATTTTACAAAACATTTACAGACTATCTACAAACCATTTACATACGTACAGACTATCTGCAAAGTATCTACAAGCTATTTACAGGATATTTACAAGATTTTCACACCTGCACAGGAGGCGGACAACCTTCTGACAGAGCCGACCCGCCAACGGGTGGCAAAACTAGAGAAACAACCGAGAGACCAAGCAGACAAAAAAAAAAGGAAACAAGCTGACCAAAAACAAAATGAAACGAACGAAAAACAACGACGAGCGAAACACAGAAAACTAGGAAAACAAGAGCAAAGCAAAGAGGAAGGAAGTGGAGAAACCAACCTGGAAATGCAGAAGGCGGAGGACAGGTAGATTACCAGAAGAGCTCTGCAACAGCTCTGGATCGTCGAGTTTGTCAAGATCACCACCTTGGAGCACTAGCATACATCTAAGAACAGTAGGTGTTAAACCCTGATTATTGCAAACCTTTCAGTAACTGATCTGTTAATTGCTTTGAAAATCGCTCAATTTCACTCTTAGTGCTCAAAGATTTTAAACGCGGTAAGTGTGATAATGACAGACAGGTCTATTTATACCCGTGGTAAAAAGATAATCCTCCGCACTCCAGAACTTCCAAGTTAAGCAAAACATCCAGACTCCGGGCCCGGGGATTCCTTATGATGATGTTTCTAGGAACTAGGAACATCATCGCAAACAATCCCAGAGTCCAGAATCGAACTTCCCACCAAAAGGCAACCTCCGGGATCCAGGACCCCGGAGAGGAAAATGAACCAAGGAAACGACACACTCTGGGGAAGAAAACCCCGGAGGAAGAAAGAAAAAAGGAAAAGAAAGACAAGGCAAAGCCGCAAAAAAAGAAAAACAAAGGAAAAAAAAAGGGGGACCCAACATTTTGCACACAAAATGTAGGGACGGGGATGCAGGGCATAACAGAAGTATGATAGAAGTGATGACCAAGACTACAGAAGTAGCCGACACTTTGATAGAAGAGATTACCGAGATTAAAAGGACAAAGGCAAGAAGCCTTGTTACCTGGTTGAGATTAAAGGTGAAAATTATGATACTGATTGTAACAAAGATATTGAGGTAGTATTTGTTGCTATGAAGGATGATTCAGACAAAGAAGAAAGGTTTATTGAAACATCACTCATATCTAAAGTTAGCAAAAATGATGCCTGGATTATTGATAGTGGATGTACTCATCACATGACTAGAGATAAAGAAAATTTTGAAACTTTTGAATATTATAATGGTGGATCAGTTAGGATGGGTAATGACTCACCTTACCCAGTTGAAGGAAAAGGTACTATCATGTTGAATAATCTGGCCAGATGTGAAAATGCATGTTGGGTGAAAGGAATTAACTATAATATGTTGAGTGTTTCATAGCTGAACAACACAAGACATCAAGTTGCATTCAAGAACAAAAAGGCGATGATCTATAATGGAACCAAAAAGTTGATCAGTACTGGTGAACAAATAAAAGGTAATCTATTCTATCTTGATAATATTGAGACCACTTGTTTATTGGCTAGAAATGAAGACATTTGGTTGTGGCATAAAAGGTTATGTCATATAAATTTGACAACATGGTTAAGATAAGTAAGAGTCTTACCCAATATTTCAAAGCCCAACCACGTTATGTGCAAGAATTGTCAAATAGGAAAAATGACAAAGTCTAGTTTCAAGATCAAAACCTACACATCTAATGCTATTCTAGAGTTAGTCCATATTGAATTATGTGGACCAATGAGAACAAATAGCTATTATGGTGATAGATGTACTTTATTCTATTTGTTGATGACTATTCTAGGATGATGACTGCCATATTCTTAAAAGAGAAATTTGAAGCATTTAAGATGTTCAAATGGTATAAAGATAAAGTTTAAAAACAAAGTGGAAAAGAAATGAAATGTTTAAGATCATTTAGAGGAGGATAATTTATTTATAATGAATTCAGTACCTTTTGTAATGAGCATGGGATTACAAGATAGGTTTCTTCACCAAGAACACCACAACAAAATGGGATTGTTGAAAGGAGGAATAGATCAATTGTTGATTGTGCCAGAACATTGATGATTGAAAAGGGTATCACAAAAATATTATGGAGAGAAACTATAAGTATTGTTGTTTATATAGTGAACAAAATTCAATTGAAGTAAGAAACAAATAAGACACCTTATGAGCTATGGTATGGATACACACCAAATGTGAGTTACTTTAGAATTTTTGGAAGTCAATGTTATACACTAAAAGATGATAGAAATGGGAAAATTGAATCTAAAAGTGATGAAGGAATATTTCTAGGATATTCTACTAAAATCAAAGCTTATAAATGTTTGAACAAATCTTCTAGCAAAATCATTGAGAATGCAAATGTTAAAGTGGATGAATTTTATGAGAAAAATTATGAGGAAAGAAGAAAGGTACCTGAAGATTACAACAGATTTTTCTACATTGAAAAACCTGACACCTTGCCCAAGTGACAAAATAATGCAACTGATAAATAGGCTGCACACACCGAGAATCAGGAAAATGCTCACAATGTTGAACCGAGTGATGAAGATCAAAATTAAGAACAAAGATCTGAACCTGTACTTGCTAAATATGTTAGAAGACACCATCCACATGAATAGATCATTGGGGACAAAAGAGAAGGAATGAAAACAAGAAGTAAGTCACTTAACAATAGATGTTTGATTTGTGATTTTGAGCCTAAATCTGTTAATACTACACTTGAGAATCAAGAATGGGTTAGTGCAATGAATGAAGAGATTGAACAGATTGAGAAGA
The DNA here is from genome assembly GCA_018584345.1 of Thuja plicata. Taxonomy (NCBI): domain Eukaryota; kingdom Viridiplantae; phylum Streptophyta; class Pinopsida; order Cupressales; family Cupressaceae; genus Thuja; species Thuja plicata. The sequence goes on from MU224923.1 coordinate 900,583, forward strand.
ATAAAACATGGACATTAGTACTTAGACTGAGTGACAAAAATGTCATTGACACCAAATGGATTTTCAGAAACAAACTTAATGAGAATGGAGAAGTCACAAGGAACAAAGCAAGACTGGTATGCAAAGGGTATGCACAAGAAGAAGGTATTGACTATGGAGAAACATTTGCACCCATTGCTAGACTGGAAGGAGTAAGAATTCTACTTGCTTATGCTGCTTTTAAAGGATTCAAAGTATACCAAATGGATGTTAAATCTGTATTTCTGAATGGAATACTAGAAGAGGAAGTATACATTTAACAACATGAAGGGTTTGTTGATCCTAACAAGAGGAACATGGTTTGTAAACTACACAAAGCCTTGTATGGATTGAAACAAGCAGCGAGAGCATGATATGAAAGAATTCACTCTTATCTCATTAGTATTGGATTTGTTAGAACAAGTGACAACAATAATCTATGTTTGAAAGGAGATATTGATGATTAGATTTTGATTTCTGAGATATTTGTTGATATCTATTGGGATTAATGGGAAGTAGTACTGATAGGGGAGGGGTGAATTAGTACCTCTAAATTTTTTAACTCTTTTCACCTTTCATCATTAGTAAAAAATATTTAGTGTATTACTGACCATATCTGTTGTTCTTTCTTGTGCATGTAACATTACTTCATAATCTTAATTGTATGAAATCATTCATAGAAACATTCATGAAAATAATAAACACATAACACAAGATATGATATTGTAGAAAACTCCTGCTAGGAAGTACAAACTACAGTGGGGATGGCACCCTCAAAAATTTACTATTTGTAGAATGGAAGGGAGCTGATAAAGGATTACAATTGATCACTTTTTGATGATTTACCATGTTAGGAGTATTAATGTGGAGACCTGTTAAGATCTACTCTATTAAGAGCTTTAAAAACACTGATTTAAGTGTGCAGTCAGTTAAGAGATTTACAATAGGATGGTTAAGTCCACCTTTATTGAAATGATTTCTTAAGTGTAATACACTTGTTAAAATGAGTACAGAATGTTTGACCTGACTGTATGCAAACTATAATTACTGATTACAGATCGATAAAAGCTCTTAGAATATGAATATCACCAAAGTGATTGATTAATACAATTCTCTGCTTGTCCGTAGCCTATGTTCTTGTTCTTGAAACTGAATTGATCCTTTTCTTTCCTTCTACATGAATTCTCTTGTCTAGTCCTTAGATTCTCTCAGTAGCTACAATAATCATCAAACAACATGTTCACAATAGATTGAGAATCTATTTATACAAGTATTTGACCTATTCTAGAATCACGTATTACAAATTTAGCTCTAGATTCAAGGTTTACAACATGACCTTGATCTTTAGTTTACATGTTTTAAATCAGTTAAACTGATTAAAATAATATTAATTACATTTCTTCCTCTGCACATAATGGATTTAAAAATAAATCAAGATGCTAAATATACAATTTCAGTGATTTATCTGACATGGAAAGTCAGTTCCACTGTTTGTGGGATGTAAATGACTTTCAGTTCTTGGACGTCGGGTTGAATTGAAAGTCTATCGGTGTTCCTTTCTGAACTAATCATCGGGTTCCCTTGATCTCTCAAGTTCCTCTCTTTGTTGTTCCATTGATTTTCACTATTGGTTACTCGTCAGGTTCCTTTATCCCTTTTTTCATCGGGTGGCACTATATAGTGTTTTTTGAGATGCTTTCTACTTGGCAGTATCAGGTAACCTTTGCGTCGGGTAGTACTGTGCACTGTCTGTTAGTGTAGTATAAACCGATGGGTAGATCATGTTTTTCCTTGTATATACTAATGACAAAATATAATTTCTTCAATCTCCCCCTTTGACATTAGTATCAAAAACTGATATGTGCATAATACTAAAGTATTTAGTATGTACACCATGTATATATCCTTGTCATTATATGACTCCCCCTAACTGTATGCATCGGTATAGTATAAGTATATGTACATGTATACTTGCTTCTGCACTATACATTCCCTGTTCTTTTCTCTTTCAAATGTTTGACTGTACACATCATTTTCACCTTTATACTAACTAAACTGTACATATCATTTCCCCCTTTATTTGATACTCATGACAAAAATATACAACTTATAAGATGCCAAAAATGTGTAACTTGCAATGTGTCAAGAATATGTGAGTGGGTGTTCTTGATATCTTTGAGAAATTTATCCCATTTTCCTTTCAGTATTTCTAGTGCCATGTGCTCTAGCTCTATCCATGCATGCATATCATAAATGTTGTCGAGGATAGACATTTATGGGGTGGCAATTAGTGCTTTTGCCTCTGTCATATGTTGCTACAGTAGTGAAAGTGTCAGTAAGAGTTGAGCTTGAAGATCATTTACCTCATCTCTAAATTTTGTCTCTGCAATCTAAATGTCTTGTCTCAATTTTTGAGCTTGCTTGAGATGCTCATTGTGCAATTTGATTTCCTCTTTGCTATTTGTGAGACTTTGTGCACTTGTCTGAAGATCAACATCTATTTGTGCTATCTTGTCAGTGTAATCCTTCATGAGTTGATCTAGTGTGCATAAATTTTGTATCAAAGTTATATCTTCTGAGATTATTGGATCTATTATGCTAACCAATTCAAAAAGCTTTACCTTTTGCAATGCAACTTATTGCCTTATCTTTTTAGCTAACTTGAACTGATATTTCTGTTCAAGTCATTCTTCCATGGATTGCTCAACATCTATGTTCTGAGATGTGATTACCTCTGTGAGAACCACTAATTGATCAAACATTGGGGCTGATTGATCAAAATCTACATCAGGTACAATTTGTTGAAGTATTCCTTGTGCTACTTCAAGCACCTTTTCCTCCTTTGTGGCTTTTCTCAATTTGTCTTGCATTTCTTTCCTCTCATAAAGATTAGCATACTTTGTTAATTCAGTAGGATCCAATGTCCTCAGATCACATACTGGAATCTCAATGATTTCATCCAGAGTGACTAGATTCTTATGCTTTCTCTTTTTCTTCTTTGATATTTGTGTGGATGCAGATGTATGAACTACCATTGCTAGTTCATGTCTTCTCTGAAGCGCTTGGTGAAGGCTTTATTGAAGATAATTATTGTGTTTTCTACTTGGTGTTCACTTGTCAGTTTGGTGAAGACGTCTCACCATCAACCTTGGGTGTCTCTATAGATTTTTCTTCTGTTTTCTTCTCTTGAGATTATGTCTTTGCCTCTTCACCTTTTTCCTTTCTGCTTGTCCTCTTCCTTATTCAAATTAGTAGATTTATCTTTCTGATCGTCAGTTGCAACTTGTTCTACAATTGTATCCTTTGTTGCATCAGTTGTGTCCTTTGCCTCTACATCACCCTTGTCCTTGGGAGTGCTTGTATCTGTTGCACTTGATTCTTCATTACCTTTGAGTATATTAATGGCCTTCATCAATACTAGAATATTTCTCTGTGTGCTAGCTTGTGTTTTATCTAAATTGGTGTCCTGCTCATCATTTTTGTCTTGTTGAGCAGTGACATCTTCATATTTTTGTATTTGGTTAGAAAGGTTTGGCTCTGTGATGCCAATGAATGAAGTGTCCTACCATGTTTCATCAACAACATTCATTTCTTGATTCCATGTTGTCTTCAATTCTTGTTGCTTTACCTGATCCTTAAGTGATATAAATATCACTTCATCTTTCTTTTATGGATCATTGTCAGCATCATTATTAGTGATGTCTTGAATGTCAAGATCATCCACGACTTTGTCAAAGTCAATTGGCTCCATATCTTCAACATTTTCCAAAGTAATGTGCTTAGGAATTGCCTTATCTTTCTCCTCCTCGATATGAGGTGTGTCAGTGAGAATTAATTGATTCTCTCAACTTGATGAATCTGTAGGAAGATCTAGGAGTTGTCTCCATTTGGTCTCAGTCATGTTGTCCAGCTCTATAAACTTATCTTCTAGCACTTTGTAAGCTCTAATCTTAGCTACAAATTTTCTTGAGTGCTTCTTCATTATTTTCTTGATTTCTTCTATCTTTGATTTAGGAGGCATTATTTTGATAAGTATCCTCTCCCTTGCTTCTCTTTCAGTTTGTAGAGCATATGACCATTGTTGAGATAATCTCTTACCCAACTCTTTGGGTATTTGGTTGACAAATTCAACTGGTACATATTTTAACTTGACCATTTCCCTGATTATTGCATCTTGTATCTTATTTTGGTCTTCTGGCTTAAGTGTATCCCATTTTCTAATTTTTTTATTTGACATGGTGCCAGTTGCAGCAATAGATTCAGCAGCTTCATAAATTGTTTGATTTCTAAAGTTTTTCTTAACTACATCAGGCTCATCATCTTTTACGTCTTCTATGTCAGCTTTAGTTCTAAAAAGTATTTTTCTCCTCTTTGTAGGTGTTGCCTTCACAACTTGTTTCTCTGTTTGCTGCTTCCTCTTGTAGGTCCTTACTTGACCTTTCTTTGGAGGTGTGGTATCAGTCTTAGCAGTTTGGCTCCTTGTCCTTTGTTTCTTTGTAGGAGGTGGAGGTGCATCAGATTTAGTTGCCTCAAAATGTGATTTATTCTCATCTTTCCCTTCATCGATGGTACCCTATTCATCAGTTTCCTTTGGTTGTTCTTTTTCCTCCTCATTAACTGATAAAATATTTTCAAGATTCTTCACCATTTTGTTCTTCTTATTGACAGTCTTTTTGATGACTAGGCCCGATTTAATCTTGGACTTGGCCTCTTCATATGTTCCAAATCTAGGTTGCTTGCTGTCAATGGGTTCATTCACCAATGTATCAATTGCATTTGTAGCTTGATCTATGTTGATTTCATAATCAAGAGGTTCTAACCAAGTTGTTCTTGGTACAACTGGTTTAATATAGTGTTATATATGAAAATGGGGTTTAGGAGATTATTTGTTGATTGTGGTTTGATTTGCTTAGAGTATATTGATTTCCTTAACCCTACTTCATATTTACTTGAATTTAATTGATTGTTTATTGCAATTGTGATTAGGGAGAAGATAAGATGTTCCTCTTTTATTCCCAAATGCACAAATGGAAGATCCAAGTTGATCAACCCAAAAGAAGGGTTAATGCACAAATGAATCAACTATTCAGAAAGGAGAATAATAAGAAGGGAATCTTAAATTCTATTAATTATATGTATAGAAATGATATATGATAGTAATTCAAGAAATAGGAGAAATGCACTAACCTTGAAATATTGCAGATCAAAGAATGCTATTTTCTGAGGTCTGTAGACTGTTTCTGGAGAAACTGACAATTGATCCCAAACCAAAATGTAGAGACGAACAAAACCCAATTTTTTTTTTTGTTCCAATGTCATCTTATGAAAAAGGTTGACCTTGACCCAAAAATGTCAACCTTGACCCAATAATGTCGACCCTAACCTACACAGGTTTGACAGAAAATCTGTTCGTGTCGTCCGGAAGAAAGCCGAAAAGGGTATCCAGATCTGGTCTCAAATCAGCTATTCTAAACATGTACCTACAAGAAAAAGGGGATTTTTTTTCGTGGGGGAGGGGTTTGCCTTGGTCAAACCCCATTTTTGGAATTAACCTCAAATATATGTAATTGAAATTGCAGAAATAGACAAAGTAAATGCTTAAATGCACCTTGCTTGTAAAAGTCCTTGTGGTGGATTCGAATCCTTGGATCCACAAGTATGCTTCAAAATGTGGAATGTAGAAAGGTAGGATGTCTTCAATCTCTTTTTTGTGGATCTCCAACACCAAGTCTTGAATGGGTTCTTGAGTTTGGAATAAGCTTGGAAGAAGGTGGATGGAGAGATCACCAAAAGGGCACTATGTAGCCTAAATCCTTCAATGGCCTCCAATGGATCTCGTTCATGAAAATGGATACTTGAATGGATGAATGCTTGCCTTGAAATATTTCTCCTTAGCTTTCTTGAATCACCCTTGAAGATAGTTTACTTGATGATAGTTATCGTTCGTAATGCTTCAATAGAGGGCTTAGTCTCACTTAGAGAAAATGAGAGAGAAAGCTTCCCTTTTATATGAAATTAGGGCACAATCTTCTAAGGAGGCCTACATAGGAGGATTAAATTCCCATTAAAGACTTTACCCCTAGGAGAGGACCTGTATTAAATATAATTTAGGAATCAACACTTCAGAACCCTAAACAGCTGACCCGAAAGTGGGAAACACTTTTTGCAAAGGCCGACGTCCAAAAATTGTGAGACCCCAGGATTTGAACCCTAGGTCAGGGTCAAGGTCAACCTTGACCTAGGTTAGGGTTGAGGTCAACCCTAAACTAGGTCAGGGTCAAGGTTGACATAGACCTAAAAGGTTGACCCTAACCCTAAAGCCCAGAATCACCAGTCTGTAGTTCAAAATGCAGAAATCAGGCTAAATAGGAGTGGAAAGAGGGATAGAATAGGGGGGAAGCCATGTCAAGATCAGGAAGCCATTCAAGGCACTTTTCATGACCCCAAACCACTTACTTAGAAGGCTAAACATGTCTACAACGGAAGTGCTTCCATTTTTTGACTATACATTTAGCCCTCACTTTAGCAAGAGTATGAGCTCAACACAAACTCTTGGTAAAGGAGAATATATAGAAAAGACATCCTTATAAAAACCAAAAAGGGATAAAGAAACCCTCAATAACCCAAGGGAATTAAGTCTTTATCCACCCTAAGATCACGATAAGAGAGACATCACTTAGTTAAGGAGAGAGAGAGGGTGTGATTATCTTGCCCAATGAGAACTTATGTCTCATTGTGAACCACACAAAAGGCATAACTGGAAAGATGGAATTGAATTTCCTAGTGAATGTGGCTACTCACTAGTCAACCCATCAGGGAGATCCATTCTTAAAGGGATCAAATCATTGTAAATTGAAAACTAGCAGGATCAAGAGATCCGTGTAAATTTAAACTGAAGGGATCAAGAGATCCTAAAAAGTAAAAAACACCATGCTTTAAGGATTAGTTTATTTTAATCCATAAAGGGAAAATTTTTAAATTTTGAAAACTATTTTGAACGTGTGTGTGTGCAAAAAGTGAGTAGACTGTATGCCCCCACATTAAATTCATTGATAACACTTTAATAGGAGCAATGAGTTTAACAGAAACATCAAAAAATCTACGGATTATGTTTCCACTGTGAGATGCCACCAAAGGAAGACAAATCAAGGGAAATAAAACATAAAAATACATAAGAACACAAGAGGGATCTACCTAATGTGGGGTCAGTATGATCATAAGATAACATGTACATAGAAATATAATATTATTGCAAATGAATTGACATCATTCCCCAAAGAAAGTAGAACTACAATCACAAAGGAGGAAAGAAACTTTTAGAATTACAAAGAGGAATCTTTTCAGATCACAACATGGAGACCAAAAAGAATTAGTGCTACCATGTCGCAAATCTAAGTAGATTGTACAAGGAAAATAGTTACAAACAATAGCACACGTACAACATAACATGCAACAACATATAGAAGAATGTAGATACATATAGAGGAATTGAATGATAGTTTTGATTCCTTTATCACCTTGCACCAACAGTGTGAAAAGGGTCGTATAAAAGAATCTAACAAACATTTAGAAAAACACATTATGGGGGAAACACAATACAACATACAAACACAAAAAGGGCTACCATAAAGGATACGCCAATCAAGCATGTTGTCAACCTTCCCCATCTTGGTTTATGTTATTTAGGGTGGGTGGGCAACTCACAAGAGGGACTATATCCAATACAGTAGGGATGATAGCCAGTTCGAAAGAAGGATCCTCTTGAGAATCACAATGTTCATTACTAGGTGTAATTGTTAATTGAGTTGAAAGCATATGAGGTAAATCATTATCAAGATCAATGGTCTCATATTCATCACTAAGATCAATAGGATCATT
>MU224923.1:908921-945870 GCA_018584345.1 Thuja plicata
AAATCAAGAGTAGCACAATCTCTAGGCCTAGAAGGTTGAAACAAACTATGATTAATCATTTTGACTTCTCCATTATGAATGAACTTAAGACATTTATGAATGGGAGAAGCAATAGAATGCATAGCAGCTATCCAAGGTAACCCAAATTTGATTTGGAATTGATTAGAAGTAGGAATAATGATGAAGGTAGTATCTATAACTTTACCACAAAGTTCGATCAGTAAGTTAATAGAACCAAGTGTAGGATAAAGAAAGCCATTACAAGTTTGGATCCATGCATCAGATGAGTCATAAAAATCATGTTGTAAACCTTTTATAATAATATTTTCTTTAGTAATGACATTGATTAAAGATGTGGGATCAACTAGACAACCACGAGTAGGTATCTTAGCAATCCTAGCATAGATATAAAGGGGACCATTGAGAGCTTTAATTGTTTCAGAATCATCAAAGGTAATTAAAAGTTCCCTAGGTTGCTTATCCTTAGTTTGTTTTTGAATTTTAGGTGGGATTGGAAGTTGAAGTGGAGGTGAAGGATCTTGAACAATAAGTTGAGATGACACAACACTTTCCACAAGATTAACAATGTTATTAAGATCATCCATCTTTGAATAAAAAACAATGTCTACAGAAGATGGTTGAGCTATAGTATTAGTATCATGTGTAGGTAAAGGATTGGTATAGATTTGAAGGTTTTGATTAGGAGGAGAAATATATTTATTCCCATTACCATCAAAATTATCCATAGACAAATCTTTAGAATCAATTAAGTCTTGAATCTTATGCTTTAGAGAGTAACATTTTTCAGTGTCATGGCCGTTCTGGCGATGGTATTGGTAGAAAGCTTTAGAATCAAAGGATTTTGAAGCTATCATGGTAGAAAGAAGAGGTTGAATAGGAGGCAAAGTAATCATACTAGCACTTAACAACCTACTCATTATAGAATGCAAAGTTTCAGAGAGAGGAGTAAACGTACAATTCATATGGAAAGCAGTGGATGTAGCAGCACTATTAGATGTAGCCGCAACTTGATCAACAACTGCATTTGTCTATTTATTAATCTTGACATAGTTGTTAGGTACAAGTGGGGATCTATCTAAGCATCAGTTTACTTCCCCTTGTATAATTTATCCCTATAGGTGGTGACAACAGTAATGATTGGGATGAGCTCTTCGTGCCTATTGATATGGACATTGGTATATCAGATGAGCCATCTGGAATGTTCTTTGGCTAGGCTCTTTATTGCATCCATCAAATCTTTTAGCTCTTCCATGGCTTTAAAGATACATTCGATCAACTGCTAGAGTTCTAGCACCTTGTCCAAATGGGAGGAAGACTATTCTACTAGCTTATGCACATAATTAGAAAATGATTTCTACATATTAGCTACTCTGATTACTTGTTTCCCTTGACCGCTGGTCTATGATTCCATATGAAAACCATGAAGGAGTTTAAAATATTTGCTCTATTCTTCCTTGATCTTGACATCTATCTATTGCAACCCTGCCTCAGCTTGTATGATCATCTCAGTCTTAAACTCCAGACTTTGAAGCTATATAGCTTCAAAGGTTCATCTCCTTTCTATAATATCTTGGCCTTTAATGCCTCATTGGTCTTCATTTTAACCAATATGTGCAGCATCACTATGCACTCTTAACATCTCACTCTCTCTGATGTGAGAGTCTGTAGATTCTTGTCGATGTTAATCCTCTCTATTTTTAGCCTTAGGAGAGCATTACCTAGTTTCTCAACAACTACCAGTCCCTCAGATTTGAGTCTCTCAATCCACCTCTTGCTAATCTATCTGAAGTGTCTTTCTTCTTGTAACTTGGCTATGATAGCCCAGTTCTCTGTAGCACTGGGATCAAAAGTGGTCTGGGTACTGGGAACACTTACTATCAAAGTGATGAGTTGTCTGATGAAGCTAGTTAGCTTAGCTACTTCTTCTTTGATTTGAGCTTTAGTAGCTTTGAGCTCTTCCTCTATCACCACATTGGTGGACTTCCACTAGTCTACTTTGGTGTCATGTAAAGAAAGCCCCATGTCAAACTACTGTAACTGAAAGTTGGGGGTAGTCATATCTTTGATTCTACCCTCTTTGGTAGGCTTGGCAACCTCCATAGTGAAATGCCATGTTTTAGGATCCTGACCCAGTGTAGACATTGTCTTCACTTTCTTTACTTTACCCACTGAGGTTATGGGTTACAAAGCATGAGAGAGAGTATATTTTCTAGATGTTCCTTCCTCTACTCTCTTCCTTTTCCTCTCTAAAGTATGTTTTATCGAGGATTCAACACTGGTAACTTTGGAAGCGGAAACCAACTCTTCTATGAACAACTTCCTTATGACCAGAGGAGTAGCTTTAGGCCTGGAAGAAAATGGATTTACTAATTTTGGAGACGAAGAGACCAATCTGATGACTTGGGCAACCTCTTGTTTCTTCTCAACCCTCTCATTTGATTTTGTGGCTGAGGTATTTGTTAGAAACACTAAGAGGGGGGGTGAATCAGTGTTTGTCTATTTATTAATTTTCAACAATTTAGAATGAAGCTTAACATAAGAACTTATAACACATGATATGATAATGGGGAAACCTTGATCAGAGGAAAACCGCAGTTGGAATTAGTACCCACAAATATTGTACTAGTATAATGAACCTGTTAAAGTTCCTTTGCCCTATTAGAAGTAGTCTTTACAATATGAGTACAATGACCTGGTTAAAGGTCTGACCCTATTAGGAGTCTTTTAAAAAACCCTGTTAAAGGTATATGTCTCACTTCCTAGGCTCACTTCCCAATAGGATGAAGGCTACAACCTTTTGAAAGTTGATATACACTATATCAAAAGTGAACTGCTGTGATGACTTGTCTGATCAGTTCTGTGTATGCGTGAGTGCTCTTACTCTCTTAAAGAAATATATCATATACTGACTTCATCATACTACTCTTCTATATCTTCCTCTTACATAATAATTGACACACGTAACATAACTTTACATTACAAACTTATATGTTCATATCCGAATAGGCGTGACCCAAAACAAGACTCTAGTCAGCCCTAAAACAAAATACACAACACTTCCGAACAAGTTAGCTCAAGTGTTTTTACAAAAATGATAATTACATCATTATAAACATATAATCAAAGGTGCTTAGCCATTTCATAACAAAATAATTCACGCTGATCAAAACACTAGTAAGCTTCCATGCTCTGTCATCTGGACTACTGGTCTATTGATTTACTCAATAACTTCTTCATACTATTGTTCCATACTATGCATGTCTAGATGTATTATGTACACATGTCATAGAACATATATATGAATGTGCATAAGCTGACTCAATCTCTTGCACATGCGCTAATGTGCTGATCGCTGAATATCTTTGTCTGCCCTATTTCCATACTTAGTAATTTTTCCTTCTGAGTTATCTTTGACAAAAACTTAGTATGATGTTGTTTCCATGATGACAACACAAAATGAGTCATGCATCCTTAGGAAGTAAACTTTCCAACAATCTCCCCCTTTGTCATTTATGGCAACAAAGGAATGTGGCCAAGTTTCTCAAAATGACTTAATCACAAAAAATAGCTGTATATCATAACATCTTATCGATATATACATATATTGCTTCTCATATATACACATTCTATATTACTCCCCCTTTGACATTAATAACAAAGGTGTACAAAAACTTGTAAGTCTTCTTCATACTTACTCCATGTAAACTTCAGGGTACACAATCTGAAGAGATTGGATCTCTTTCTGTCAGAATACTTTCATTGCATCAACTGTCTGAAGATGCACGCATAATGCATATGTTAGCTTCTCCATTTTTATTAGATCCATGCAAGAACCTTGATCATATGTCACAATGGTGGGATCAATCTATTTGATGTTCTCATTTAGGACTGCTAGAGAGGGTGCAAGTGCATTTCTCAACTGAGTTTGTCAGACTCTTATCTTGCTGATTTCCAACTTAGCCTTTTCAATCTTGTCTAACTGTCCTTGATAGACATTGTTACAGATGTTCATGTCTTGCGTGGAAGTCTCAACTAATTTTTTGATGTTGTCCACCTTGATTTCTACATCTTCTATCTTTTTAATGTGCTTAGAGGTGAACTTCACTTGTCCATGCAGTTGGCTATAACTTTCTTTCCCTTAGTTGCCAATTCTTATAATATGGATTGCCCAATCTTTAAAGACTTTAGGTCTAAGGTAAAATTCTTTACCAATTCATTCAGTCTCTCCTTTTTGTATTCATCTTCTGCAATTCTAGTATCTGAGTCTACTAGGCTTGTAAAATGTGATTTGAAGTTTGTTAGAATGCTGTCCACATCTTCAACTAATTGAACTTTGGATACTTTCTTGTCTGCAGGCACTAAGTCATTCAATAGGCTAAATTTTGGTGTAAAAGATAGCATTTTGCTGAGTCAAATTTGTTTTTTTGAATGCCATTTCTTTAACTTCTCTACTACATTGCATTTATCTATCTATTTTGAATGTTTCTTTGGAATTAGATTTATAGTTTGTGGTTGAACCATAATTCTATAGTATGATTTGATATAGTTAATTAAGGGGACATCTGGTGTTGTTCTAAGTCTGGGAAATGTCCTTGTGAAATAGATTGATTCATTATCATTTCATCATTAAATCTTTAAGTCTTACATCTGCATTTTCATTATCAGTTATTGCATTACCAGTTTTAAGAAGTCATATGATTGATGAAATCTTGAAAATGGCTTAAGTTAGAATTGAATTTATCCTGCCTGAGATATTTCCTGTCTAGGTTTAGCTTGGTTTACCTCTTCTGTTCTCAGGTCAAGAACATACCCCTGTTAGAATAGGAAAGATCAATATTCATTGAAGATCATTTACTTAAGGGAGATGTACCTTTAAATTCATAGGGAAATTAGTCATTTGGTCACAATTTCCCAACTGTTGTATTCAATTATTCTTAAATATTTGGTTATTCTAGAGTTAAAGTAAAAGGAACAATCTATTTACCAACACTATCAAAGGGAGAGAAAGATACAATGAAATAGCCATCAGGGAGAAGAGATTCTACAACACAAAGGGATAGAATATCAAAAGGTCACTATTAATAGAATAACCATTCATCAAAGGGAGAGAATTGGAGAAGAGATTCTACAAGAAAGGGAGAGATAGAATCTGAAGACGGAATTGCTGCACCTGTCCATTGAAGGGAATTAAGAAAGGAAGAGAACACAACATAATCAAATCTACAGGGAGAGCTGTATGGTAAACATTTTTTTTATTAAACATATTAAATCTGAGCTAGAAGAGCTTACTGAGATTTGAATATTTGAATTGGTTATAGAAAAATAAGTTTGGTATGTTATGGCATGTTTCATACTGCATATTTAATATTGTGTTGCCATCAATACCAAAGGGGGAGATTGATGAACTATAACTGATTGAATGCTTGAATATGATAAGTTGATGATCATCGAGCTACAAAAGTGAATGCAAGATATTAAATTAATTAATGTATTGTACTATCATTAATGTCAACTTTATATGGTTTGATTGTTCATACACATATTGTCATAACCTTGAAGATCTGAAGAGACAAAGTTTATGTGGTTGGTAAAACATAAAATGTCTGTATACACTTAGTGACAGTGAACACTGAGTAGTTTGCAGTCTATACCGAGTACAGTAGTAACCAAGAAAGTGTTACCGAGAAAGAGTTAATGACCAAGCATAATTGGAGTTGATGACCGAGCATAACTAGAGTTAAAGAACAATAAAATTGCTTAGCTGGAAGAGCTACAATTTAGGGATTGATTGATTGATTGTTTTATTATTAACAATCAGTTAAACTAAAGAAAAGAATGAGATTTAAAGTGTTTTTTATTCACATTTATCAAAGAGAGATTTAAGGAATAAAACTAAAGGAGAGCTTTACATGATAAATAAAATCATGGCGAGTTTTACAGATCAAGAAGAGATCTATGACAAAAACAAGGAGATTGAGTGGCTAATCATGTCTATATAAAGAGACCAAGAATTCATTATCAAAGAGAGGAATGCTGAATATATTTTATGTTAAGATAGAATTCTTCATGTAGATATGATCATACAAGTTGAATAATAGAGCCGAGGAATTCTACGGACATAGAGTAACAAAGGACAGAGCATTCACCAAGCAGAACAAAGAAAGAAAGAAAAGGAACTAAATTATATATTGATCAGAGATGTATTATTGGACTAACAATAGATCTAAATATTTTCAAATCTAAGTTGTATTTTGAACAGATCATTTACTATATCAGTTTAACCATTGATTTAGAAAATCTCTTAACCGAGTGGGATTTAATAGTCCTTATTATATTGAGATACTCAAGAGTATCAAAAGGTTTTCTTGTTGATAACATAGTGAGTGCTAGGTCAAAAGACAAACTATTGGTTTTAGATCCTCTAACAAAGTCACACTTAATAATGTGTATTGTAACCTTTAACAGGGTTGGCTCTTCACCAAGCTCATTTTAGAAGAGTGAAAATATTTTGGGTTACCGGTCCCAGGTGATTTTTCCCATATTGGGTTTACACGTTAAAATTTATTTGTCAAATGTGTATATGTTTCATTGTATTGACATTTTGGTTTACAAATTATTGAAACTAGATTGATTGGTTAACACTAAGTTTATTTGCTGCTACTTGGTAAAGTTCAGAAAAGATAAATAATATATCTTACCGAGCAGTTTATATTTCTTAAGATTATTTATGGTATACATCTTTTTGATATTGGGACTGTAAGATAACTGAGGGTATTATATTTGAGAGAAATGTTTTTGGTTGGATCTTTTGGAATTATTTTTAAGGCCACCCCCCCCTTAGTTATTCTAACATAACATTGTGAATTTTGAGTAGCGCTTGAGATGGTGATAATATTGGGAGATGAGATCATTACTTAAGTCTTATTATTATTATAGGAGTACAGATTTATGACCGCAACAATTAACTCAACAGTGTGTGAAAGATAGTTTTTTGGTAATTGTTCTATGTGAACTGATTGTGTTACCGATTGATAAATGTTGATCAGATGGTTAAGGTGGTTAAGTTAATGATGATGTTTTGTATTAAATGTTGGTATTACATTTTTGGGCTGACATGATTTATTGACATGAATTTTTATGAGTTAAGTCAAATTAAGGGATGACTTGTAGATTGTTTTTAATGTTTAAGCGACTTAAGAACAACTACATAAAGGGATGCTAAATCAAAGATTTAGGGTTTTTTTATTATGTTTTTTGTGGTTCCAATCAGAGATAGAGATTGTGTATTGTTTCAAGAGAGCATAGAAAAAATTGGATCTTACAGGCAAGAAGTGTCATTTCAGATCAACAAATTGAGTTTATTGCTCAAGGCTAACTCTAATAGGTTAGCAAGGTTAAATCTCTTAATAGAGTGGATCCTAACAGATCTTATTATGTAGATCCTCTAACAAGGTTAATTCTAATAAGAAGTCAAAAATCCTCTAGAAAGGTAGATCTTAATAGACCTTATTGTACTTCTAACAAGGTACTAGTCACTCCTATAGGGTGAGCCCCTAACAGGGTATTGTAAGATCTTAACTGGGCAACTCTTTTAACTGTAGTGAAGATATTTTTGGGTTTCATCCCCACTGTGGTTTGTTTTCCCTTTAACAAGGGTTTCCATGATAAAATTTGTGGTGTTATGATTTATGCTTTGTGGTTGATTGAAGAACTTTAATTCTATTGCATAGTTACAGTTACTTGTTTGATTTTATGAAAGTTACTTAAGAGTATAATCAAATATTTGGTTGAATAAGTATATGCTCTATTTTCATTTATTCACCCCCCTTATTAGTGCTTCTATATATCAACCTAATATAATGTTAATAGGTATTTAGGTTAATGGATACCATCCATGCCATAAGTACTGTGAGCACAATGCGAATTTAATTATTTTTAAAGACATTTAACAAATTTCCCTTTAGATCAACTAATTGTTATCAAGCATTTGTAGGATTTTTATTATTATAATCTATATTATGCAAGTTATTTCATTGCAAAAAAAAATCATCTTAGAATGCTTTGAGTAAGTTGTGAGTTTTCTATTGAGTGCTCTGAAATTCTTGTAGAGATTTTGAGGAAGGTTTCCTAGCGGGTGGAAGCTCATCCTCTAACTATAGCATTCATTGCAAGAATTTACTATACTTTTTTATGGGATCCTTATCACCCGAGGATGGTATTGCACCTTGTTTGTTCACAAACCATCATCGGTGGAGGCTAGGTCATTCAAAGACACCCTTTAGGAGATGCCACAAGTAAATCAGGTGGATGTAAGGATCTCTTTATTGATGTCTTCATTATTAAACCAAATTTGCAAATGTCTTTAGAAATCAATGCATAAAAGTGTAGATTGAGGAGAATTACAATTTTTTTAGCATCCCAAGAGTTATCTGAGCTTCCTTCTCATAAATTTTTTAACGATTACTTGCATGATTTTTGGGGTAATAAATTAGGGTTCCATTTTTCTTATTTTTGTATAGTGTAAAAGCATCTTTTCTTAATTTTTTTCTCTAACCCTAATAGCCAAAATGAAATTATCAAGAGGTAATTCTATAGAATCAACTCCTATAATTTTAGAGCAATTTCTTTGTCACCTGAAGTCATCCATGAGGAAATTCTTTCCCTCTCTTTCTCTCGCTAGATTACTATTGGTAATTTTCCTCTATATTTGTGGAATTTCATTCCCTGTGTCCTAGAACCCATTGGTAACATGATTAGGGTTGAAAAAAATGACAACCTTCTACCACATACCAATGCTAGGGTTTTTGTTTCCTTGAATCTTAGTTTTGATCTTTCTAAAGTTATTCATTTTGATTTGGAAGACCACCTTGTTGTATGTCGTATTACCTTCTTATGTGGTACTAACGTCATGAGAAACTCATGCCCTTTAATAGAAAAGAAATCAAATTCTAACCCTATAAACTATGAGGTTAACAAAGCTAGTAACTCCAGTCAGAGCCATGAAAAATCTATGCTCAAATTTGGGAAACCCATGATCACTTCTCACCCTAATCTTGATAAATCCAATTCTATGGATCCAAAATACACCAACAATAAACTAGACCAACTTAAGATATCCTTCTCCAGTGAGAAGGAACCACATGTGTTTAACAAGGACAAGAGCCTCCCAGATGTTCTTGACCTTCCTGATGTATCCACCCTTGAATTAAAATTCAAACCCCAAGATTCACCTCCTAATTATAGGACTCATAATGCTCAACAAATTTCTCTTGATAAAATTAGAAGAATATCTTATCCTAATTTTAGATCCACCAAATCCTACAATATTGAGAATTACATTGTCATACAGGATACTCCTGAGGTATTATTCATTTCCCCCTCCCTGATGGATAGGGATGTTATATGGATGGTATTGATGATAAGGAAACTGGGACCTTGGAGAGGTCTAGGGAAGGTTTGAGAAACTTGTTGGTATGTCTGATGTTTCAACAACGTCTAGTGATGGGTTGGAGAACCTTAAGAAAGATTTTGGTGATGAACCTCAATAAACCTGAAGAGGAACCAAAATTTTTGTGTTCAATACTAAAAAAAAGAGGAAAGTTAGAACTAAGAAGTCAGAAAAAGAGAATGGAAACCTCAGCTTTGAATGTGGTTTCCTAGGAAATAATGAATGAGAAAAAAATAGGGAGGCCTACAGGTTCCTCTAACTCCAATAGAGATGTTTAACACCCCAAACAATAGCTTCTTAGATACTATATGAGTTTCAAGGACCCCATGGATATTGACAGTTGATGTTACCCATGGAAGTAAAATGTGCATCTTGGAATGTCAGAGGACTTGTTTCCCTTGATAGGAAATATATAATTAAGAGATTACATATGATGAACAAGGATATTGATATACTAAAATCAAGCTTCAAGAGGTAAAGGTTATGGCTTTCTCCCTAGAAATCAGTTTAAAATTTATTTGGAAGGATGTAAAATGCTTTAAAACTTCCCATAAAAAAGGTAAAGGAGGAGCTACCACCTTAGTTGGTCCTAGATGGAGGAAATACATATCTAGATGGGGATGATCCCCTTTCCATAGAATTATTTAGATCATATTCAAATTTAATAATGAAGAATTTGGTATCTGCAATATATATGTTGTTAATGATCACCAAGATAGAATAAATTTGTGGAAATGGATGTTCCAATTGGATGACATCCCATGGATATTTGGTGGAGATTTCAATATGATGGAATCACCTTAGGATAAATATAGTGGGAAAAAATTTGAGTGGAAGGAGAATGATAAATACTTTTGGAGAAAAATTATTAACAAACACAAACTGTTTGATCCATTGGTTGGTAACAAGGTCAACCATAAGGGAATATGGAATAGTTGGTCTTTATTATCAGAAGGGTAACAAGAGGATTTTTTGAAGACTTGACATATTTTATGTCAATAGAGATATGTTTATCTTTAAAAAATATAGAGATGAGGTTAGCTTAAAATTTATCCCTTACACATTTTCCTAGTATCATCCCATTCTCTGTGAAATCTTTCAGTTAGGAAAGTCCAATATTGATAGGGGTAAGAAGGAATTTTTTTTCCTTAAATACTAATCTCTTGAATAATGAGGACATTAATACAACAGTGAGTATTATCAGATGGTACAATTTGAAGTTTGTGAAATATGACAACGCCATTGAAAGATGGTCTGATAATATTTCTAGCTGGAAAACCTTCTTTTAGGTAGTTGGGAAGAAAAAAGAAAAGGATAATAGCAGGATTGAATCTGAACTTTACAATGATCTTGTACTAGAGGAAGAGATTCTGCAAGACAATATAGCTAAATTTGAGGCCAAAGAATCTTTTTCTCAAGCCAGAGATGCACATGTAGACACCTAAAAATGGTTCAATTCTTGTGCCCCCCTTTAACATGTCTTCTATATTGTGTGTTTGATCTTTATCATTCACTAATATTGTGGCATTCTTCCATGTCATCAATTACTAACATTTCTCTCATTTTGGCCAAATTGATCATCTTCCTAAATCAAACCAAGATCATTCCAAACTCATTCGATTCCAAACTCATATCAATGTCTTATCAATCTCTTTCAATCAATCCTTTGGCATTGTCAAAGTTCATCGATGCCTTATTATCATTTAATTCCTCTAATAGCATTGTTAAAGTTCATCGATTCTATTTCATCATCAATCATCATTTCGAGAGCATTGTCAAAGTTCAATGATGCCTTGTTGTCACTTTCACATTTCAGGAGCATTGTCCAAGTTCATCAATTTCTTCTTATCTTTATTTATCCTCTAGCATCATCCAAGTTCATTGATGCCATTATATCATTTCCAATCATTATCGCGAGAGCATTTTCAAAGCTCATCGATGTCTCATGATTTCCTAAACTATTCCAGGATCATCATAATTGATCATAATTCTATCAATATTATCAAAATCATTTCAATTGTACATTAATACCTTAAATTTGATCGATAATTCACTAATCTATCCTCTTGGGATGAATAACCTAATGTTTGTCCCTATTCTTTATGAATAAATCATATTTGTTCATTCTTATCCAAAGTCTTCACAATTAATTAATTGGCTAATTCTAATTTATGGGATTTTATAATTTCATAAAGCTAATTTTGATTTGTGAGGAATATTGATTTATTTATTAAATTAAATCCTCCTAATCTCACCTAATTTTTCATATCCCTTAATTGTGGTTCACATTCCTATTAAGGTGCTTCATGATATCTCCCATATATCTTCAATATTCCTTCATTCAATTTCCCCCTAATCATGCTTCCAAAATCCTACCTTCTTTTCCCTCCATTACACATTAAATTTATGCATTCTAATTCACCTAATTGCTTCTCATTTTCTATAAATTGAGATGCATTCCTCTCATTCAAGTTAGAACCACTATCTCCTAGTATTCTCGCTTTCAATTTGGGCTTTTCAATATTTGTGCAATTTTGTCATTGATAAAAGAGAAACACATAATATATCTCATGGAGAAGAAAGGAGGACATGGGAGCTACATTTGAAGGGAGTTTTAAGTGCTTTCATGCTTTATGTTATACTCTCATTTTAAATGGTTTTCATGATAGATTAGATAGGCTTGCATGTCTTTAGGGTTTTGTGGTTACCTAGATATGCTTCTCATGCCTTTTTCTGGTGTTAAATTTGGTGAACCTGACGTGAAACATTCCTAACCGATTATATTTTTGTGTTTTTGTGCATTTTATAGGTTCTGGAAGAGTTTTGCGCAGGTGGTTATAGGTTCTGCGCAGGTGGTCATACCACCTATGCTTGCTGCGCAGGTGGTCACACATTCTGCACAAGTGGTTAAGTCATGCACAGTTGGTTGCATGTCCTGCATAGTTGTGACCTAGACCTACATAGTTGGCACCTAGATCTGCATAGTTGGCTGCTTAGCTACATAGTTGGTTAAATAGGATCCATGTTTAGGGTTTAGGATCTATATCTACAAGTTTAGGAAGCATTTATGCATTTCATGCTTTCTTTTCTAGCTTTCATCTATTATAAGACTGAAATGGGTTCTAAACAATGAAAATGAACCCTAACTTGGTTAATGAACCTCATATTTCAATTTGCAAGTCTAAAATGAACTCTCATATATGATTTGGGCTCTTAAAATAAACTTCACCTAGTTTAGGGTTACATGTAATCAAGGTTCTTCCGATTTCAATCAAAGTCACAATCTAGCCTAAATAGGGGTTAAAATGAAATGTATTATGAAAAATCAAGTTTTTTGAGTTGATAAGGAACCTAAAATTAACATGCACACCTAATTAAGATAAAATGAACTTTGAACTAGTTTAGGATCAAATGCAGATTTCTTGTTTAAGGTGTTACCAAATTGGTTTAATGCACACAAAAGATAATTAGGGTTTCAAATTAATTTCAATCTTTCCAAATCTTTCTAAGATGACATAAATTAACCTTAAAAGACATTGTATTAGCTCTTGCATGCCAATTTTGATCATACATAGTCAATTTTGCAAGTTTTTGATATATTTTTAAAGTCCTGAACAAGAGATGCGTAGGTGGTCATACCAAGTGCGCTTGCTATGTAGGTGGTCATACCAAGTGTTCTTTCTATGTAGGTTTTCATACCAAGTGTTCTTTCTATGCAGGTGGTCATACATTCTGCGTAGGTGCTCATACCACCCGCACTTGATGTGCGGGTGGTCACACTTTCTGCGTAGGTGGTCATACCACCCACGCTTGCTATGCGGGTGGTCACACATTCTGCTAAGGTGATACCATTGCATTTTTGAGGGTTTATTTGCTTGTTTTCATTCCTATTCTTGTTTTTACACTTGATAAGCAATTTTTATGTGTTACTAATGATTTGTGCAACATTTTGGCAATCGAGGGATGAAGAAAAATTTAGAAAACTACTAATGTATTTAATGCAGGATGTTTGACGAAGACCTTGCATGCTTTCATAAAACTTTCATGTCTGCATTTTGAAACACTTTAGTTTGGTGCTTAAAAAGAATCATTTCTTTCATGTGTCTGAAGTGTCTTTTAGATTGTAAAACCCTAAGAATTATATGAACATATCCTCTCCCCTCGCCTTCGTGGATCTTGGGTGTAAGATAAATTTATATAATTCTTTTAGCATGGCTACCTCCCAAGAGCTGTAGTAGAGCCGAAGAGAGTGGATTTCCCAACCGGTAATAGGCTAAAGCCAAGCCCTTCTAAATATGTATATAAAAGATGTCATTGTGATTAATCTCACATGAATAGGTGTTGAATATGTTATATTGAGAATAAGATCTCCCTCAACACCCTTGTGGTGTGTAAAAACCTACAAAATGTAACTTTTTTAGGGTGGGAGGCCTCCATAATGGAGCTAATCTATCACACATATAACCACCTAAACAGATGCCTTTACTAAACACCATGTTGTAGTATCAAAAAAACCCTCTATTTGTTGGCGCGAAAGCTCAGAAAGAAACTAAGATGCCCCACACTTTCACAGCTATTAGTCAAGACAATAGTCCCTTGGGAAGTGATGACCCTGGGGATTCAACTCTTGGAGTGCCTGAGAAGTAAGTGCACTATAAGGAGGAGCCCGTGCCTCCAAGCTTCTAAGTTGTCCACTATTAGTAAGTGTGGTTGAACTTTGGTTCAAGTGAGGATTCAACAGAAATTTTCCTTGCTATCCTTAGGATGTGGTGTGTTTGTTCCTTTTCACAACAATCATTCTCAATGATGTGTCCTATGTGAGTGTTTCAAACTTTAATTAAAATTGCAAAATCTTAAAAACACTCTTCTTAAGAACACTTTTTCCAAATCAACTTAAAAAATAATCAAAAGGTCAAAAAACACCTTGTCTTTGAGTAAATATATGGAACCTTAAAATTTTCACTTGGATCCTCTTGGCATGCTTGATAGTATTCATCTTGCTTATTCATGTCCTAATATCCTTACATTTGCATTTGAAAAAGTCCCTTACATTTTAGGCCTTATCATAATCCTCATTATAATCCCTCTTGCATAGGTCCTAATCATAGTCCTTTTGCATACATAGCTCATCTTAGATCCTCTCTAGAAGCTTTTCAAAATAGCCCTAGAAAGTATTCAAGTCATAGAACCTTTCTTTATGACCCTGTCAATAGGATCTTGACTTGGTCCCCTATTCCCAAATTTCAAAACCCCCTATCAATTAGTCAGATTCCACCTTTGTCATGATGGATTTTACCTAATCCCTTTTATCAAAAATTGTCCCTTGTGTCTAAATCCCCTTTTTCAAGTCAAGATTTTCTTTTATTCAACCTCATAAGGTGATGCTCTTAGGTTTGTTTCCTTTCCAAAGATTTTTTATCAAAATCCAAAAAAACCAAAAAAAAATTGCATGAGCCTTAGATTGCGTTTTGCATAAGCTCCTTGCATTTCAAAAGTTGCATTTCCAAAAATCCAAAAAAATCAAATGCATTAAGCCATAGGTTGCTTTGCATAAAATTATCCAAAGTCCAAATTTGCATTTACATAAATTCTTTGGATATTTAGGTTGCATTTTCATCCTAAAAGTTCCTCAAAAAAGTCAAAATTTTTTATTTCATTTGCATATAGTCATTGTGTCAATCTTCACTAGGTTCCAAGCATCCAAAAGGCAACAAGACACTTATCAACCCATGTTTCCATCACAAGGAAAATTACCATTACCTTTTGATCAAAGACAATATATACCTTTGCAACAAAAATCCTTTGAGCCAAGACAAATGACGTCGACACAACCAAACAATCAATTGCATCAAATCCATGCACACATGATTCAAAAGTTGCAAACAAAATTAGATAAAGAAAAGAAGATCTTGGAAGAGAGGGTAGAAAAGATGATAAAGAGTAGAAAGGAGATTGCCAAACTCCTTGGATGTCCAAGTGAATATTTTGGTTAAATTCACACAAAATATTTCATTAAGAAATCAAAGATACCAAAACTTATTTTACAACTCAATGAGGCAAATGAAAAATTTAACAAAGCCCAATTCAATCATGTGCAAGAGCCAAAATTTTTCAACCAAGTCCTAGATTATGGTCAATTCAATCAAGTTTCCAATCAATCTCCATGTACTCAAATTTCAAATCAATCATTCAACCGAATTCCCAAACAAATCCTTCAACCAGAGTGTGGCATAATTCAACTAGGGCCACCACCAAATTACGAACCAATCTTCATTCCAATGCAACCAAGTGATCTTCAAAAAATTTCACAACCTCTTGTACCAATCATGCAAACAAGATAATCAATGCCAAGATCACAAATAATAACATTGCATGAGGGACCTTTTTGATGACATTAAGTTTTTCCATTAGTATACTTAAAAGGAAAAACATGATAAAGGTCATCAGTACAAGCATACCCAACAGCACAAAATGTCATGAGAAAATACTAAGTATGGAATTGACCAATGAACACGGAAAAGTGTTGTACCAATGAAGTAAATAGGACATCACCAATGGGTCAATAACATAACACAAAGATCATCACCGATGATACAGTTTTGAGAACAAAACTGAAGGAGTAGAAAAGGCATACTTGACAAACAGTTCAAGAAAGGAACATCGACGGAGAAGAAAATCGATAGACTAACAAAGCAACCTGACGATCAGAACCGATTGTCAATTAGAGAACCCACAAATAGTGGATCTAACTTTTACACATCAGATAAAGCATTGTAATTCTATTTATAGAGTTTTAATTTGTTTTAAATCATTACTTGAGGGTCAAGCAAGCATAATGTAAATGTTTTAAAGCATCCTAACAGATCTAAAACATATCTAACTAAAGATCAAGGTCAAGTTGAAAACCTTGGATCTAGAGTTAACTTGCAAAGCGTGAATCAAGAACAGAGCTAAAATCTAGTATGGATTCATTATTTTTGATAGCCACGAAGAGCATCTAAGGAGCAGAAGGCAGAATACATGCAAAGTTCAAAAACTGATTATATCTAGTTATCAAGAACACATAGAGGCTACCAACGTGCAGAGAAAGGTATTATTCAATCATGAAAAGATGATTACTCATACATAGGAAGATTTATTGGATATGTTATCATAAATTACAGATCGCATACATCATCAGATCAAAAACTTATGTAGTTTCATTCTAACAAGTGCATCACATCTAAAATCCTTTTGTAGAAGGTGGACTTAATAGTGCTTTACAAATCTCTTAACATAGTGCACACTTAATAGTGTTTCTAAAGCTTCAAATGAAGTAGATCTTAATAGGTCTCCACTATAATACTCCTAACAGGGTAGGTCATTAGAAGTGACCAATTGTAAGCCTTTACCGGCCCCTTCTTATTTGCAGATAGTGAAGTCTTGTGGGTAACAATCCCCACCACAATTTTTACTTCCTAACAAGAGTTTTCTGTGATATCATATCTTGTGTCATGTGTTATCTATTTTCATGAATGTTTCTTGTATGGTTACATATTAAAGAACTTATGTTATAATTGCATACGCATAAAGAAAAATGAGAAGTTAGATAAGAGAATGTACAAACTAATGACAAAGAGTTAATGGGCTAACAAAGAAATTTTTTAGAGGTACTGATTCACCCCTCCCCTCTCAGTACTACAGTCACAATATAATTCCAAAAGTTGGTATAAGAGCTAAGTATCTTTCTTGAAAAGCTTAAAGACTTAAGATAAATGATCAAAGCAATGGAAAAGTACATAATGGAAAAGACAATTGAGATTGAGAAATTACATAAGTAGATAAACTATGAGTAGTATGTTAGTGAACAGATTTGTCTTTCTACAAAAATCCTTTTAAGTTACTCTATCACCCTTAAAAGACAAACTATTTCTAACAGTTGGGTAAATATCTTTTGTGATCACTTCCCTCTAAATTTTATAATAGGTACAGCTCCCTCAGAAGATATTCAATGAAATGAAATAATGATTCAATCAGTTAGCTTTTGACTTGAAAGCTTATAAAGGCTGCAATATCATTCTTTGATGATACACTTGTAAACAACTATGAAAGAAATCTAACCAGATAATGAGTAGGAAGGAAACAAAATCGCTTCCACAATTGAATTTCATGGAAAATATAAACAACTTCTTGACCAAAAATAATAGAAAGTAGATAGCAGCAGACTTTAGATATTTTGAACCAACAGACAAATATATAAAACAAGATAAACAATATGTCAACATAGGACACCTTGCTCGGGCTTATAAACAACACAGATTCAATAACCTTCCTGTCATATAGATTTTAGAAATTACTACATAGATAATAGCTTGAAATCTATTCTATTCATAACATTTAACAATTCAAACCGTAATTATCAAAATCTATATTTATCAGTCTAAAAGTTTTTCAAACCCCTTCAAAGTTTGAGCACCTGAAATAAATAGTAGCAGAGCACCGAGATGCCTCCCAAAAAACATAGACTCTTGGGCAAATAGTTAAGTAACTAAACCACCAGAAAGATGAAATGCGTCCTATAATTTTTGCATGCTAATTCAATAAAAACTAAATAGCCAAATCAGGCTATTATCTATGGCAAGATCCTCGCTTCCCACTGGACTTCCTTCTTCATTGGTAACTAATTGAGTTGGCTTCCATTCTTTATATGCTTGAACCAGTTCTTTCATGAGTGACAGATGCAGGATCTTGGAGTTTACTATTCGTGCCATAGAGGCATCTTTGTTCCACCTCAGTTTCTTCACCTTCTTAGTGACATTGGATAACTGATCGACACACAGATAAAGCATAGACTCAATCCTTTCTATCCGAGTTCAATTAGAAGCTTTAAGATGAATCTTTTCTCTGATAGTCTTAATTGTTGAGTCAAAAGAATCCAGAGCACCCTTTAGTTCTTTCTCACCAAAGATGGAGGGGTAGGTATAAGTGAAATTAATCACATTCAATTCAGTCAGGGCATCTTTTTGGATCTGTTTAGCTTCAGCTTCATATTCCTTATTTTTTGTAATGGCACTTCTTATCAAAGCAATGCGCCAACTGATATTTTTCTTGAGAATGAAGAAAAGGGACTCTTTGAAACCTTTTAGTGACTTTTCTACACAAAATTTATTAAAGCCATGCCTCTCAAATTCCATAAATTTGGTCATTGCTGACACCCATTTTTCCTCATCTATACCCCATACTTGGCGCTGAGCCTACAACTCCTATCACTGTCTTAGTGTCATGAAGAATTGAATGTGAATCTTTAATGTATTTCCTACCATTATTGAGCACTTGAGACATCCATTCATCAACTAAAGAAACCAAAGTCTACCCCCTTTGAACTTGATTCAGCAATGTCTTACTTTCTTCAAAATTGGGATCAAACACCTGAGATGATTGGGACAACGTGGTAGCATCAAAGTTGTAGAATGTATTGATAAATTGGGAAAGTGAAACAATAGTCTACTTCAATTCCTTCTTCTCCTTGCTATCTTATATTGATGTGATCAACATCTGTTGGGCAGTTTCCTTGAAAATGTGGTTCTTTCCGGCTCTATCCATTGTCCCTAACTCAATTTTGGTTACTTCAAAATCCTCGACCGCCACATCTTTCTTTTCTTCCTTTGGTCTATAAGTTTCCACCTTGACTATCCACTTCCCCACTTTAACATCAGCAAACATACGTGCTTTACTCTTCACTTTCTTGGCCTTGGGTGTCTTTTAAGCATATTTACTAACAATATCTTGCACCAAAATTGATATTGGAATCAAACTCTATTTCCTATTAACTGAAGAAGTTAACCATTTGGGTGTATCATTAGTTGTCACTAGTTGAGGACCAGCTTTAGTAGGGGTGTCCATTAAATCCATGGTTACATTATCAAGGTCAAAAAGGTCTTTCCTGATTTGGTCATCATCTCCAATCTAGAAGTTCAAATCTTCAAACTTGTCATCCTCAAGATTAACCTTTTCTGTCTGCTCCTGAGTCATCTTCACTTTTCTTTGTGATCGGGATCTTGACCTAGTAATGCGCTGAGGAGAGGCCAAAGTGGAAATCTCTACAACAGACTTCTTCTTAGAATCTTTTTTCTACTGCTTATCAGAGGAACCTACATTACCAGATGGTTTAGGCAAATTAGAAACAAAGGGGGAGGAAAATAAAATTGAAGATTTAACTCCAATTGTTTTAGGACTAGACTGCTTTCTTTTTGCCTGCAGCCATTTTTTAGTTAATTTAAGAACATGTCATGTTCTATATTTAATGTCATCTTCCTCATCCTTTGACCAGTCCATCTTTATTTCTTTGGTGTCCAAAAGTCCTTTAAAACTAGTTTCAACCAAGTTAGAACCGTCATTTGTTACCCCCTCTATGCTGAACTGTATTCTCATGGACAAAATTTGGGAATTGAAAAGTCTGCTATGGCCTCTGGTCATGACTTGGGATTCATTTTCACAATCCTCCTAGAAATCCTTTAGATGGGGAACTAGAAACATGTGAGATCTGAGACCTAGGCTGTCGCTAGCAAATTTTTTGTTATCAAAGCCTGTTCGCTCTGTGTAGTACTTGAAATAAAAATGACCAAGGTCACTACCAATACTTATTGCATCCTCAATAGTCAGACATGAATAATTTCCTAACTGCAATGGGAAGACTTTATCTCCTCTTTCTCTAGGAAGAAAATGTTTAAGCACAATAGCAAGTTGTCTACAGACTTCTGCAAGGATGAAACAATCAAATGCATACCTAGGCAATTTAGTAGGAGCATCTTCAAAACCACCAATTCTTATATAAGAGAACCTAGGGAACTGAATATAAAAACTCCCAAATCTAGTCACAAACTATTGAGCTTCTAAACTCATCCTCCTGGCTGAATCTCCATACATCTCAAAGAAAATCTTACCCATAAAGTTATCATGAACTCTCATGTAATTCTGAATCACATTGTCTTTATGAAGCATAGGAAAATATTCAAAAATATGTATGCCATCAATCCAAGGCTCGTGAATCATACCATCCCAAATCCTACTACATGCTAAGCAATACATCAGGTAAGAAGACATGAAAAAGCCACATCCAGTAAGCTTGGAACTATTCAGTTGTTCTCTCATAGATTTTGCAATTAATTCAGCCCAATCCAGCTTATGTTTGCCCTCTAAAACAATTTCTACATAACTGAATAACCAGTCTAAAAAAAAAGAAGCCTCGGGTGACCCTCTGACTCTGTGTAACATTACCATAATATCACTAATGTGTCGATGCATATGATTTCTATTTAAATTTTTGGGTAAGCGGGAACCTCCCCTTTGGGAATTTAATAACCAGTGCTTTGCTATGGAAGTACGGTTCACATTGGTATTTGGCTTGAACTTAACTAGGGATTGGGTAGGAGAGAAAGATGAAAATTTTTTCTCTTGGATTTGGAAAGCCAAAGCGATAATTCCTCTATTCACAACCATTAACACTTCACCATTTCTTTTAAGCGTTGACTCAGTTCGCTGGTCATAATGTTTGATACATTCATGGAAAAGCTTAGGACATACCACTGTAGGAGGGAAGCAAGCAGCTATACACAACCCACTACTTAAAATTTCCCTAGAAGGGACATTTTCCTCAACACACACAGTAAGCCTATCATCTATCCCTTCAACATCGTATCCCTCTAAATCTGTGTCTGTTACAATAGGATTTTTGCACACCAAACTAGACACACTCCCAAATAAATGGAATGCAGACTTCATTCTTGCAAGAACAGACTAAGAAATGCTATAGAAACTCTGTAAAATTCACAAGCTCTTTAAATTTAAACACTAGAGGAGTGACAACCTGACATACCTTATTCATTGTGGAAAATTCTACAACCGGAGCTCCAAAAACCCTTACCTCCACTCTTTGCACATACAGACAACGACAATAATTCAAAAATAATTAACACCAAGAAGGGTTTTAATAAGAAACACCACAAATGAGTAATTAATTTCCCATAATTAAGGCAATAAAAGCTTGAAGAATGAAGTGACCATTCACACACACAATCATTTACTGCCACTTGCACAAACTCTTATGCCGCATGAATTCCTCATTAATTTGACAGCTCAGACATGACTTAACCACCGCCAATACATCTCTTCATTAAAAGCCTTACCTGAGTGGTTTCCACATCTTAAAAGACGACGGTTGTCCTTCGTTTATGCCACATGTCACTTTTTAAAATCCTTGAATACTCTTGAACACTCTTGAACCGAGTTCAAGGCTGTTCATATGTGTTCAACATGGTTCAAACCTATTCCTTTATATTCTACCTTCATTCTCAAACAAGAAGTCACATGCATCCAACAAACTCCCATGTTTGATTAACCAAAAGTTCTGTAGCTTGTGATCATGAAATACCTCTTTTAACAAAAATGCTATTCAACTGCTACCGCTTCATATAAATATGAACAAGCTTAAACACTCTTGAACACTCTTGAACCAAGTTTAAGGCTGTTCAAGGCTATTCAAGCATGTTCAAACCTATTCAAGAAAAAATGTTAGCAAAAGATTTTCCTTTTTTTACAAACAAAGGTGAAACACAGGGGAGATCCTTTCATTCAGATTTTGAACATGAGGGCTTAGGCAGCTTGAGATTCACAAAAATAATAAGGCGACTCTAAAAATGGAACATAAGGACAAAGATCAAGATTTGGACTAACATAGTATAAAGAGGAGAGAATCAACTTGACAAAACTTCTTGATGAAGTAAAGATTATGGAAACTAGATTGAATGAGAAGGACTACAAAGAATTAGAAATATAAGATTACTTTGATTCAAAAAAATCTATTGGAAATACAATAATGGGAAAGTAAGATACTGAGGGGGGGGGGGGGGAATCAGATNGGAAATACAATAATGGGAAAGTAAGATACTGAGGGGGGGGGGGGTGAATCAGATCTTCAAATATAAACACTTAAAACAAACTGATAACACATTCATACATAAATGAATCTAATGTAATCTCATATAGCATCCACACCATGAAATAAATAACACATACCACAATAACTTGGTAACCCAGAAACCCAAATAGGTAAAATTGGGGTGGGGATGACACCCACAAAAGTCTCCACTACTGTAGTAATAAAGTGTACCTATTAAGGTTACAATGTTTGATTACAAAATGTAATCTACCCTATTAGAGGTCTATTCTATTAAAAGGTTCAGATCATTACAATCTACCTTGTTAAAGGATTTAAAATTACAATGAAGTAAGCACTTTGTTAAGAGATAAATAAAGGCCTACTAAAACCACTCTGTTAAGATATTTTCACTTGATACAATGATTAAAAAGTCTCAAGTATTGATCCTTCAATATGCACTCTGATGCTGATGATGGATCTCCTCTTTTCAGTTTCTCTTTTGATCTTATAATCTGATTTATCTTTACTCTACTGTTCACTGTGTTATGATCTGCTTGATCTCTACTTCTGAACAAAATAACCCTCTGTGCATTTCACTTCAAAATGCAGTCCCTTCAACAATTGCTCTTCTACCTCTTGCACATACATAATAGGGTTTCGAAGCAATCTAATATATCTATACAAATTTGATAGTGAGATCTAGATCAATGATCAAGATCTAATATCCATGCCTTGATGGTAAAACAATTAATGCTTACAATGATTCATGCATAGGATAAAACAATTAAATGCATAACTAACTCCATATAAGAATATTAAATGCATACATAAGTCAGCCCAAAAAGCTTATACAAATCGGCCATATCACTTATCCTTGAAGTTTGTATCATTCCTAACAAGTATACAAAAACTGTCTTGCTCAGAATTTAACATCCTTGTCTACTCGGCTCGACAATGTAACTCAGCTCGGCAATGTAACTAGGCACACTAAAAAAATACTTGGCAATGTTGCTTGGCCTTGTATAGTTTTAGCTCGGCCACAGTGATAGCCAACTAAAACTGCCTAATGAAATGACTAAGTGTTGGGCACTAATCATCAACAGAACTTAGAGATTAACAATCTCCCCCTTTGATATTAGTGGCAAAAACACTTATCATTATTTCTATACATTTCATCAAAATATTGCCTATGTGCACTAAGTACTCCCCCTAGGAACATACTTATATAAAAGTTTACAATGCCTTCAAAAATTATATACAAGTGTACCTTTGCTGTACTGATGTATCCTTTCATACTTCTTTACCAACTTCCTTGCTAATTGCCAACTTCCTTACTAACTTCCCTATTGTTTTTCTCACTAAGTGCTGGTGGGGTTAAGTTGTACTTATCAAAAAATTGCTTATGAAGCTACAGGGTGGATTCAAATGTTGTATCCCAACTTTCCTTTGTAACCTTCATAAATTCCAGTTTTATTTCTAGCTTGGTAGCTAGACTCACTAAACTCTCTGTAGTCGATAGATTTTCACTGCTCTATGATAACTTCTTTGCTTTTGAGAGTTCCTTCTATATTACCTCCAAGTGAGGAAACAATCTTGTCTGAATAGTTATCAACTTGGCCCTTATGCGACCATCTTTAGCCATAATCTCGGCTATTCTCCTTTGTGCATTTATCAACTTATTAAAATGTAAAGAACTAGAGGTAGTATCTTTACCTAAAGTAGCACCAGTTGATCTCAAATCTAATTGTAGCTTCTCAACAAGTTGTAAATTATCCTTTGTGAAAAATTCAACATCACATAATTTCGTATACAAAGAATAAACATTGGCTATAACTTTCTCTAAGGTTTCTACAAGAATAGAAAGTTCAACCTATTTTGTTGCTATCTCTTCTAAGATCTTCTCTAGAACTTTGCTCTCAAATCTTCTCCGGGACCATTGTAGAAGCTTCTCATTTCTGTCTATGTCCTCATCTGTTACTTTCTGTACAATGGTGACTAGTTGATCTATGATTGGAGCTTGAGGCATTTCATCCTCTAAGTCAAAATCCTTTGTAAATATGTCTTTGATGTCATGCAACACCTGATTTTGCTTTTGTTCCATCTTCATCTTTTCCTATCTCTTATTCCTTTTAAGTAAGTCTTGAAGAGTCCCAATTTGTTCAAAAGATAACTCATTGGGATCCCATTGTGGAATCACAATGACTTCATCTAGTGTTACATCTAAAATCTATGACTTCTTCTTCAAGATCTTCTTCTTCTTCTTCATTTCTTGAGAACTTATGCTTGACAGCATAATATCTTTCCCTTTTACAGTTTTAGTCTCCAATACCTCCTTCAATTCTGTCAATATAGTCTGTGGATTTGGCATACCACCAATTTTAGGACCTGTGGGAGTGGATGATGCAGAGTGTGGTAGCTCAACCAACACTTGTGCTGCCTCTTCTTCTTTAGGCTTATCAACAACATCTGTTGTTGCTACTCCACTATCTAAAACTATCTTCACAACCTCAAAAATAGGTGGATCTTGTGAAGTTACCTCTTGTTCATTTGCTTGATGTTGCCCTTCACTTTGTTGAATACTAACAACTTCAATTTTATCCCCAGATGTTGTTGACTTCTCTTCTTCAGTATCAACTACCTTAATAGGCAAATCAATGTCTGTTCCACTTGGCATATGTTGTTCCTCAACTTTCAAATTGCTTGGATCATCAACTATATAATCCATAGGATTGTTTGCAGTCAAATCAACAGTGTTCATTGCATCTAATGCATCCTTGGTCATGTCCTTTTCTACTACAATTTGATCTTTAAGTATTTGTGGTTTAGGGGTTGTCTTTTCTTCAACTGCTTGTGCCTTTGGCTTGGATGTCCCTTCACCAGATTTCTTGTCTTTTGGAATGAGAAATCCAAAAATCTCTTTCCAAATCCTTGTGCTCTGTTGTACTACACCTTTTATATCATTCTTCAGAACAACATATCCTCTGAGTTTGGGAAAAAACCTACTCTTATAATCCTCTATGAATTTGGTTCGTTGTTTAGAGGTTAACTCAGGAATTATCTTGGCTAGGGTTCCTTCACTGATCTATCTTTCAGTGGCAAGTGCAAATTCCCATTTTCTTAATAGAAAGTCATATAGTTCATTAGGAACATGATTTCCTATCTCTATAGGAATCAATTTGAAGGTACTCATCATGTCCAAGAGAGCTTCCTAAACTTTGTGCCTATCTGATGTTTTCAACTTGTCATATTTGATGAACTTAAATGTTGCTAACCTTGCTGAATTCTGCAAAGTATCACATACCTCATCAATGCTTGTTGGTTTCTTGAATTGAGATTTAGGTATGTTTGTGGGTTCATTAGTTTCTGTCAACTCCTCATCACTATCTAGCCTCAAATTTCATTTCCTTCTTCGTCTCTTTGCTGGCTCACTCGGCTCAGCCTTAGGAGAAACCTTTGCTTCCTTACTAGAACTACTTTCTGCAAATTTTCTCTTACCATACATTTTTATTTTCATTTCTACCGGGGAAGTAATAGTAGATTCTCTTTTCCTTGGATGATTAGCTGCAGGAGGTGTAACCTTGGGTTTGGCTTGGCTAGGCTTGGTTACTATGACAATTGATGGCTTCTTGCCCTTAGCTTTCTTTGTAACTTCTTCTGATGCACTGACTTCCTCCTCAGTAGAGATATCCTCACCTTGTCCAATGGTAAGACCTAGAGGTGCATCCTCAGGTTCTTCATCACTACCTAAGCCAACCATTTTCTTTATATTTTTTACTATCTTCTTTCTTTTCCTCTCCATAGTTCCTTCATTCAAACTTCTAGAGATCTTAGCCTTAGCTTCATCAAAGTTTCCAAATCTTTCTATTGTGGTGTCAATTGCCTCGGCTAGGAGTGCAATGATGGTAGATGATGCTTCATCAACATTAATCTCATATGGAAATGGCTCTAAACATGTTATTCTAGGAATCACTGCCTTGATATAAGTGTTATCCGTATCAACTAGAAAACAAATTTCCTCATAGTGCTTCTCCACTAGTGACTTAGGAATCCTAGTCCTTAATCTCATTCTCTTCTTGAATTCTACAAAATAGCTACCCATAATGTTGTTGAAATTGCTCCCTAATTTCTCTATACATTCACTAATCTGAACTGTAATGGGCCTATCCTTTTTCCAAACAATATTTCCTAGTGTAGGAAATGTATCTTGAATGTAGAAGAATATACAAGCTAGTAAAGAACCAAACTTACATGATGAGCTCTTAGCCTTTCTAATTGATGCAAGGTTCTTGGCTAACTATGTCTATTGTAGGTTGGCAAGATCATATGTGTGATTCTTCTTCACAATTTTCCATGCCTGATCAACTGTTGTACAGGGAACACTATTCAATCTGTTGGATTGATAGAACTTGTGTGCAATTACCCTTACTCCAAAATCAAGTTCTAGGTTAGTAATTGTAGAGATAGTCATACCTCTGTTATTCCATATTGCTCCAGTGTTCAATGTAATTTCCTCTTTGCTTCTATCCCTCATGGTCTACTTTCCATTCACTATAGGATATCCAGTCACCCGATGAATCATGCTTCTAGTGATCTTGACTGGTCCATTGTCTAGCCACATGCTCAAGTCATGAACTCGGCTAAGGATAACCTTGATCCATTCATCTTTGAAACCTTGGGGAAAATTTAGGGCACGAGTTAACCCTTTTTTGGCTAAGTGTTTGAATTCTACCTTCAGAACTCCATTTTCACATAGTTTGCTGTAGGATTTCCTTAATTCATTATCACCTACTTCTCCAATTTTAACCATATAACATGATCAAACATCATGAATCATAAGTATCTTGGGAGGAATGGATGAGAGGGCTCCCATTAAATCACTCTATATTGCACTTTTAGGGATGGCTCAAAAGCTGAGAGGTTCACATTCATCACTTTGAATCAACTGAATTTGTTCTTGTTCTGCCTCCATACTCTTGGCTGGTGCAAAAGAACTTGTAGCCATAATTCTGAAATTTAGGGTTTGAGAGATGGAAAATAGAATACCTCGGCAAGTGATGCTTCACACTATTCTCTGTTCATTATTCACTTTAAGATTGCCGATGACACACTGATGAAATCTCTGTTCCTAGCTCTGTTAAGATCAATTCTGCAAAGCGCTTCAATCGCTCCATAAATAGTAAAATCACAAGGTAAAAATGAAATATCAACTGTTCATCCTTTATAAGCAATGAAAGGTCAAGGTAGATGAGCATTAAATGTTTTTCCCATTGAGTTAGTGCAAGCCAACTATCCTTGGCCATAACACAACTTGCATCCCACTCGGCTCACTACACTCAGCCTTCACAAAATTTTACTCAGCCAACAAAAAATCAACACTCACTAAAGAACTCAGCTTTAGTGTCCATGATAGATGCTCGACACCTATAGTGCAATTTTCTCATCTCAGCATTTTGTCTTCAAATATGTCCTGATGCATCTTAACATATACAAACATGGACTTTTTGTACATTTCATGTTAGGAACTGATGTAAGATAAGAATTTTTAAATACAGTTCCTTACATACCTCTTTCTCTTAGTTGGAGATGATGTGATCACCTGATCCATTGGATTGGGTGACCTCGGCTTCATTAAATTCACTGCTGCATGGTTCAGACTTCTTAACCCATGTCTTGTTCATCTGTGCTCTAATTTTCTCAATTGTAGGTGCAGGTACTCTAGTTTTGCAATCTTTTCTTGAATGACCAATTTTCAGACAACTATGACAAACTAGGCTTCCATTCATCCAACTTTTAGACTTTCCTCTGAAATGTGTCCTTATGCAGTTTTCTGGAACATGTCCATACTCACCATAGTAATGACAACTGTGCCATGTGTTGTAGTCCCAATTGTAAGTATTGCCTTTTCTTGGTGATTTCTCTTGTACCTTTGATGTCCACTGTTGTTTACCTTTAAATCTACAATCTTATGCTCTATGACCATATTTGTGACAATTATAGAAATTACTATTGAATCTAGGTGTTTTTCTTGCCTTTGCCTTACATTCACATGCTTGATGTCCAAATTTATTACAATTAAAGTAGTAACCATTAAAGTTATTTTTTGGATTGGACTTACCATTCTTGCTTCAGCAAATGTTTGTTGTATGACCTGGTTTCCCATATTGGTGACAAATAGGTTTCTTGTTTCTCAGCTTTGCATTCACTATTTCACCTGTCTTAGATGATTCTCCATCTTTAGTGGTTGTATGTTGTTCAGTGTGACCTAATCCAGAAGAATCTTTAGGTCTTCTTGATGCTTCCACCAATTTTTCAAAGTAGCTCATAGCTACACTCAGATCATTCACTCTGTTATTGATATCTTTCTCAGATCTCAATTCATCTTTCAATTGACTATTCTCATATCTAAGATTAACAATCTCCATGTCTTTCCTGCTAATCTCCTGATTCACAAGTAGTAGTTAATTAGCCATTTCTACTTGATTGACTATCATGGTTTGCACATCATGTGTTCTTTCATCAAGTCTAGTAGTCAACATTCTCTTGTCTTCTTCTACCATAGCCTTGTCATCTTCTGCTTTCTTTTTCTGTTCAACAACTTCACACATTCTTATTGATTGGGCTTCTTGTTCCATTTTTAGATTTCTGACTTCTTCACATAGTGCACTGTTCTTTTCCAATAGATCTTCTATTGTTGCATCGCTCTTAGCAGAATCTCCCTTCTGAAATAGATTTGTGGTGTCCTCTTCCTTATAATGAGTGTCATTCATCTATTTGGCCAAATCTTTTCTTGCAACCAAGGACTTCTTTACTTCTTTTCTTGTAGAATCAAGCTGTTGGAGTGCTAGTTTAACATCAATCTTTTGATTCTCAATGACTTTACCCATCTTGTAGATCTCCATCTCAAGATCTGTATTCTCAAGCTGATTATAACCATTTAGAGAACTTTGCTCTGATACCAATTGTTGGAAATACAATAATGGGAAAGCAAGATACTGAGAGGGGGGTGAATCAGATCTTCAAATATAAACACTTAAAACAAACTGATAACACATTCATACATAAATTAATCTAATTTAATCTCATATAGCATCCACACCATGAAATAAATAACACATAACACAATAACTTGGTAACCCAGAAACCCAAATAGGTAAAACTAGGGTGGGGATGACACCCACAAAAGTCTCCACTACTACAGTAATAAACTGTACCTATTAAGGTTACAATGTTTGATTACAAAATGTAATCTACCCTGTTAGAGGTCTACTCTGTTAAAAGCTTCATATCATTACAATCTACCTTGCTAAAGGATTTAAACTTACAATGAAGTAAGCACTCTGTTAAGAGATAAATAAAGGCCTGCAAAATCCACTCTGTTAAGAGATTTTCACCTGATACAATGATTAAAAAGTCTCAAGTATTGATCCTTTGATATGCACTCTGATGTTGATGACAAATATCCTCTTTTCATTATCTCTTCTGATCTTATAATCTGATTTATATTTACTCTACTATTCACTATGTTATGCTCTACTTGATCTCTTCTTTTGAACAAAATAACCCTCTATGCATTTCACTTCAAAATGCAGTCCCTTCAACAATTGCTCTTCTGTCTCTTGCACATACATAATAGGGTTTCAAAGAAATTTAATATATCTATACAGATCTGACAGTGAGATCTAGATCAATGATCAAGATCTGATATCCATGCCTTGATGGTAAAACAATTAATGCTTACAATGAGTCATGCATAGGATAAAATAATTAAATGCATAACTAACTCCGTATAAGAATATTAAATGCATACATAAGTCAGCCCAAAAAGCTTATACAAGTTGGCCAGATCACTTATCCTTGAAGTTTGTATCATTCCTGACAAGTATACAAAAACTATCTTTCTCGACATTTAACATCCCTGTCTACTCAGCTTGGCAATGTAACTCAGCTCAGAAATGTAACTAGGCACACTGAAAAACTTCTCGGCAATGTTGCTCAGCCTTGTATAGTTTTAGTTTGGCCACAATGATAGCCAACTAAAACTGTCTAATGAAATGACTAAGTGTTGGGCACTAATCATGAACAAAACTTAGAGATTAATAGAATCAACATCAAGTAAAGCATCAGACCAATCAAATGAAAAGATAACAAGTCTACATGAGGAAAATCAACATTTGACCGAGCAATTGAGAATACTGCAAATTGGTCAAGAGACTCAAATGGTGAAAATGATTGATGTCATGAATAATGCAAGAAAATCTGAAAATGAAAGAACGCTAGCCATTGATGATAGGAGGAAATTAACAGAGAAGCTGCAAGAGAAAGAATCAGAGATTCAAAGACTTACTGAGCATCACCATGAGATCACCAATCATATTATTCTTATGAGTCAAGAGGCAAATAGACTAAATATAGAACTCATTGAAAGAATAAAGTCTATTGGTGAGCTAAGAGAAGAGAATGAAAAATCAAAGCATGAAATCAAAGTCCAGAATCAACACAATGAATTGATCAAGAAAGCTGAAGAAAGCAACAAAAGGATGGATGATTTTCTTGATGGACAGAGAAGAGTCAACAACTACATAGGATTAGGGTATAATGAGAATGGTGAATCTTCTAATCAGCCAGATCAAAGGAATGTTTTCACAACCCCAAGATCCAAGAAGCTGTCATGCAATCACTGTGGAAAACTAGGCCACACCTTAAACATTTGCAGAAACAAAATGAAAGGTATTCCTCAAGCACAATCTACTTTCATTGGCAATTGTTATAAATGTCAAAAGAAAGGACACAAGGCACATGAGTGCAGATCCAAAGTGACAAATCCAAAAAGGAAAACCTACATGGACAAGTACTTTCCTATGTGCAAGATGAATGGGCACACACATGAGGAGTGCTGGAAAAAGAACAAGAAGGCCTAGACACCAAAAGAAACTGATAATAGCTACAAACCAACAAGAGAAGGTAACTCATATGTTTGGGACTATAACACATGGGCAAATTGCACAACATGTAGAAGGTATGGTCATATTGCTGCCAACTATATGAGAAAGTGGACTAGAAGGTCAAGAGGTTGGACCAATCTAGGTATGGCATGTTTGCATTGTCATAAGGTTGGACATGTGATAAAAGATTGCAAAGACCGACTGACAGATACAAGTACTCATCCTAATGGAAATACCATTGATGACATGAAGAGAATGAGAAAGAAGATGTGGGTAAAAGCCACAAACACTGAAGGTGTTGGAACAAGTAATACAAATGATGACACCCTATCCAAAAGATCTGGTGGCATCACTACATCCAACTAAAATGCACAAGTAAGTATGGAACTGCATTGTGAAAAGTTATAAATATGCATCAATTCCATTACATATTGATCATATAGACAAATTAGCATTATTAAAGATGCACCATATTTTCACTTGTAAAATATTATTGAAAATAAACCATCGGTTATTGGATACAAATATGCATCGGTGAACACACACAAAAAAGTAGCACTACTTACCGGAATGTATCGGTCACTACACAAATGCCAAGTTGCTAAGTGTAAACTG
Organism: Thuja plicata; assembly: GCA_018584345.1. Classification (NCBI taxonomy): domain Eukaryota; kingdom Viridiplantae; phylum Streptophyta; class Pinopsida; order Cupressales; family Cupressaceae; genus Thuja; species Thuja plicata. The sequence goes on from MU224923.1 coordinate 940,864, forward strand.
ATAGACATTAGTGAACCTTGAGGCAATGAAAGATATCTTCTCCACTTTACTGACCATCATCTTTGAAGTCACCAAAGCTACTAGCAACCCTGACACTTTGCACAGACACCAAAGATGTTATGAATGCCTCTACAGACAAACTCAGTCTTTGTATACTGACAAGTTGGTGAGAATTAATGACAACTTAGGGCACAAAAGTTATAAAAGCCTGATGAGTGAACTCATTTTCACACCTGTGATTTTTGAGAAGAGAAAAGAAGAGCAGAGCGATTTCAAAGAAAATTGAAGAGTGACCTCATCAAAGACTCAACACTTCTTAGAGGATTCATAGGCAATCACATAGATTCAGTAAGTAACCACATTCACCGACCGCACTGTTTGATTTACAAAAAGCCCTAAATTTCTACAATGTGATGGCATCAACTTCTATAGTTGAAAAGATTAAGGAAGATAAGAAGAAAACATTCAAACTTGTCAGTAAAGGCTCTTGTGCTGAACCTAAATACAAGTTGCACCCAGAAATTGCATCACAACTTGACGATTCTAGAGCATTCTCCAAAATCCCACCTAGGGTTTTTGCTGGTAGAGGACGTAAGGTCCTATATACACTAAAAGATCTCAAAAATAGGAGATCTAGACCTAGATAATGCCTATAGGGCACTATGTGATGAAGCTGGAAACCTCAAAGAAGAGCACAAGCATCTAGAAGTAAAAGGAGTCATGAATGCACTGCATTTTCCCAAAGTTTTCAAAATAGAATGGATAAAGATTGTTCTCAGTAGAATGCACAAAAAGACTCTATGGCTTAATAAGCCAAAACCAATAAAAAATGATGTTATTCATGTAGTTACTGGTTATCCTACGACCAATAAACCACAAGCTCACAAGCACCCATCCCTGGCGGAAGTGGAAAAACTGACTGGTGCTAAATCAGACAAAAGAGCACTCAAGGTCAACACTATCACCAATGTAGAACTCAAGTTTGGTGCATATGTGATAGGATATAAAATCTTCCAGGAAAGAAGAATGAATAATATATCAAGCACTGCTATGAGCACAACATACAAAATCATCAAACAAGGAAAGAAGATGGATCTTGCAGAGATCCTGTTACATCAACAGGAGGAGAACATGTGCACTATAATATCTTCAAGAACAAACACTTGTAAGTTTGGTTTCCTCATAATGTGCATATTCTTTTACTTTGAAGAATACTTTCCTTCAATAGGAAAAGTTGTATGGGACACAAGCAGACCTATAACCATTTAGATAGGTGAATTTATAAGAATCACTAGGAATAGATTTTGATAATGTAATGCATGAGTATTTCAAAACCATTAAGGAAATGTTGCAAACTAGAACAAGGATTCCTAAAAATTTGATAGAGGAACACAGAGAGAATATATGTTTCATGTTAGATATTGATTTAATGTATATCCAAGCAGTAGTACCTAGGAAGTCATGGCTTTCATGGTTAGAATATGAAATCAAAATAGGACAAGACAATGAGTGCATTGAGGAACTATTGAATGAACCAGTGGACAACAAGCAACAAAGATTTGGAACCTATGAAGAGGCCAAAAAAAAGATTAAAACAAATCCTGTTATCAAGAAAGCTGTAAAATAGTCAAGCATAATGGTGAAGAAACTGAAAAGGAAATTGAATGTATCTTCTAAAGGTGAAGAGGAACAAGAGGGTAAGGAGAAAATCACTGAGGACCAGTTACCCATCGGTGATACAATAGAGGAAAATGAATCAGAGGAAGAACAGTCTGATTCACCACCTCCTCCTCCACCTAAGAAGTCAAGAATGAGGAGTCAGACAACAAAGGATGCAACTCCTTCTCCCATCGTAAAAGGAAAGGTGTTTAAGAGGAAACCTGACACATCAAAGGGAAAAAAACCAGTTGGGAAACCTACCAATAGGGGGAAATTTGTTCAGACAAATGAGGATATAGAGGACTCAGCTATGGATGAGCCTAACACTGCAATTGAACAAGCAAAGGAAACAACAAAGGAAATATCAACTCCTAAAAACATTGATGAAATACGTAAGTAAATTTTAGAAGCCTCATCTATTGCACATCCTAATATTAAGAAATGGTTGGAATGGGATTATGTAGAATTGAATAAAATTGAAGATGCAATTATAGCTAAAATGTGCACACGCTATTATGTCCCACTTTAATTCACTACACGTGATGTACCACAAGAACTGTTAATTATATTATCTTCTAGGTACACATTTGCACTCCATGAGGAGAAATGGATAAGAGAAAGAGTACTTGTCACTCTTATGCCTCCTAAATCAAAAAGGGAAGAAATAAATGAAATTATGGAGAAATATGAGAAAAAGTTCTTACCCAAAATGAGATATTACAAGTTTCTTGAAGGGAAGTTTATAGAGATGGAACAAGAAGCTCATGATAAATGGAGCAAGATACTCAATCCTACTAAGGAGAGAAGTTATGAAAAGGAAACTGTCACTTAGGGAGATAACTCAACAATTGAGTTAGATAGTGAAGAAGTTCAAATAACCAGCTAGAAACAGGTTGATATTGTAGAAGAAACATGGTCTGACACAACCAAGGAAAATCAAATACTAGAAAGTCCAATTAACATCAGTTTAGAGGATGAAGAAGTTACCAAGGATGGCTTGACAATAAAAGGTAATTTAGCTGAAGATATAAATGATGAATCATAGTTAGACAACATTGTCAATGACACTATAGGAAAAGACCCTGTAGTAGAAGTACAAAAATATGAAGATATAAATATTGCATAGGCAATATCGATGGACAAGATTTAACTATTGACACTGCAATAGTCAATACACTGACAAACATGAATATATGAATTGATGCTATTGATATTCAATCAAGTCATGAAAAATCATCTAAGAAAGATGATGATATATGCAAGGACATGGGTAATGATGAAAACAAAGATGCATCCAATACTCACAAGGATACAAATACAGAAATGAAAGATGCAAATGACACTCAGCAAGAAGTGTCTAATGAACAGAACAAAGAAGCAAATAACAAAATTGAGGATAAATTGAGAAAGGGTGGAGAAAAAGATAAGAGTGAAGAAGTCAAGCAGGATGAAAGCTCAAAAAAAAATTAGATATATCTATTGATACACCTAAGTCCAATGAGGAGACATCTTCACAAAACTAGCAGGTGGACTCAGAACAGAAACAACAGGATGCTTCATCTTCTCGACCCTCACCTACCAAGTCAACCCAATCTCAAGGTTTACACATGGTAGTACATAAATTTGCCACCTAGCCAAAGAAGAAGAAAAAAACATTGAAGAAAGATATCTTGGCTTTCACAATGGATGAAGTAATAGAAGTCCTAAACTGGGATATTACTACTTTGGATACAGATAAACTTCAAGAGTTTGGAGTGCTATGTCAAAGAAAAGTGATTAAGAAGAAAATGATACCGGAACACAAGGAAGCAATGACACTTTACAAGGCAAGAGATATTCTACAACAACTTGTTCCTGAGGTAAAACTTGAATAAAATGCTACAGTTAAGGAGAAAATAGTTTTTCTTACCGATGCCATCACAAACCAAAATGTAGATGCAGGACAAGCTATGGAAGAACAAGAAGAGAAAAAGTATCAATACAAGTTAATTGACAAGATCAGCCAAGAAGTGGCAGTAAACAAGGTAAATATCTCTAAACCAACTGACCAATTAGAGCCAATGATTGCTGAGGAAATTACCTTAGTTCAAAAGATGTGCACACTCGAAAAGTTTACAAAAGAAAATAGTGACAAGTTAGAAAAAATAGATTCTAATGTCACAACTAGTGCACAAAGCCTAAACTCAAATGCAGACAGAAATAGATTCTAATGTCACAACTAGTGCACAAAGTCTAACCTCAAATGTAGACAATATCAGAAGTAGATTCTAATGTCACAACTAGTGCACAAAGCCTAACCTCAAATGTAGACAGTATCAAGTCATTGAGGCTAACATGCTAAGGAAAGAAATATAGGATGCTGAAACATAGTTAAGAGGTGAGATTATCGAACTACAGTCACACATCTTGCCTAATCTTACTATTCTACAACAACATATTTCTAAAGCAAGAAACTTAATTGCAACCCCAGAGATGTCTGTAGTAGACATCATCTATGATTTACACGTAAGGATATCACTTGAGCACATGGCTCTAGAAATGCTAAAGGATAAATGGGAAAAGATGATGGAGGAGATCAAGTCCTCACATTCCCACCTTTTTGACAAGATGTAAGTACCTTTGCCTTTATTATAAAAAAAGGAGGAATAAAAATTTATGTATACTGTATGTACAGAAGGAACAAATATTTAAAGATAGTTATGTACAATATATCAATCAAAAAAAGGGAGAAGAAAAGTACATAAGGAAATGTATATATACTTACACTTACCGACATATACATAGGGGGAGTCATTCAGATGACTAAGGAAAAAGTATAAATAGGTGTACATACTAATACATTCAGTATGTTGCACATATCATGTTTTTGATACTAATGTCAAAGGGGGAGATTGATGACATTAAGTTTTGCCATTAGCACACTTAAAAGGAAAAACATGATAAAGGTCATCAGTACAAGCATACTCGACAGAACAAAATGTCATGAGAAAATGCTAAGTATGGAATCGACTGATGAGCACTGACAAGTGTTGTACTGACAAAGTAAATAGGACATCATTGATGGGTCAATAACATAACACAAAGATCATCACCGATGATACAATTTTGAGAAAAAAACTGACGGAGTAGAAAAGACATACCCGACAAATAGTTCAAGAAAGGAACACCAACAAAGAAGAAAACTGATAGACTGATAGAGCATCTCGACCATCAGAACCAATAGTCAGTTAGAGAACCCACAAATAGTGGATCTGACTTTTACACGTCAGATAAAGCATTGTAATTCTATTTATAGAGTTTTAATTTGTTTTAAATCATTACTTGAGGGTCAAGAAAGCATAATGTAAA
>MU224923.1:974831-987607 GCA_018584345.1 Thuja plicata
GCTAAAGAGGGTGAATTTAATTTAATTAAAGTGTTAGGACTTTATTAATTAAATTAATTCGATCATAGGATTTGTTTAGCCAGATAGGTATTTAGGAATTAAATGTGATGTATGATTGATACAGATTTAGGATTTTCTGCATTTGACACTCAGGTCGAGTAGAGTCAATGAAAACTCAGAATTTGCCTAGTGCAATAGGACTTTGATGATTTAGAAGAATGATAAATGCAACAAAATTGGTTAGAGTTGCAAGATGCCAATTTTGGGCTGTTACAACACCCTGTTTATTTGACATTGTCGGATCATCGGGACTACACCAAAAAGTAGTAGACAAAGAAAATATCAATGAAATTCATGAGAATAGATAGCATACAAAGAAATATTCAATCATAGCTCATCCAGTTTCAAAGTTTTGCAAATGTGTTCATGTTTAGAGGTGTTTAAAAACACCATTGTGCTTGTGTGTGCATTGTGTTTGATTGTTATTGATAGATGTTTACGTTTGAGATATCCGATGTGTGTTAAAAAAAATAGATATGTCCAAAGATAGTGCTAAAAAACACTATTATGGTGGTGTTGAGAAACACCAGTTTGTGTCAGTAGTGAGTTTTCCTTGAGAGATGACAAGATTACTGACTCAGGTGTAAACCAAAGATGTGATCAAATGGGGGATCCATGCCCCCAAGTAATGATGACTGACTTGACGTATGTTGTGAGGACAAACCAGATTTGGTTGCCCACAAGCATATGGCATTGAATAAATGTCAAGTTAGGAGGGTTTGCAAAGGAACTAGAGTGTCACAAAAGTGACTAAAAAATATGTACAAACTAAAGCAAATAAATGTCAAGACCGAGTATCGATAGATAGAGCATTCAAGGATAACTCCAACTGTAATGAATGTGAGAAATCTCAATAGCACAGCGACAGTAGATAGACACAGTGAGAACCACTGGTGATTGACGTGGGAGAGATGCTTAAGTGAAGCAATCATAGAACTAGCTAGACATCAATAGGAAGACGTAGTGAGAACCACTGATGATTGATGTTAGGGAGATTCTCAAGAAGAGAGAACTCAGTAAAAGCTAGGTGACAGTAGGAAGATGCAGTGAGAACCACTGGTGACTGTCACGAAGAAGATCCAAAAGGTAATAAGACAGTGCCCCTAGATCAGGAGGGTTGTCTTGAGAGTATGACCAGTTTCAATCCATGTGAGTTGGTGTCTTGACAGGAACTAAAAGCAAATGCAAGTAGGAAAGTAGGAAAGCAGCAAAGAAGGAAAGCAACTGCATAAAGCCAAGTGGTACTACAATAGATATAGCATTGTGAACAAGAGACACCTTTTTACTAGGTTTTCACCTTCTTGGCAGAAATTCTTTTTTTGCTACCATGACACCTGTTTGTGAGGTTTTCATCAATGGCACCTTTTCTCTATCTCTTTTTTTTTTGTATTTTTCAATTTTTTTGTATTTTTGGAATATATGATTTTTTTGGAGATACATCAAAGCACCTATCGCTAGGTTTTCACTAAGATGATCATTTTTTCAAGACTTTTTCAGATTTTTAGAATTTTTTTAGGACTTTAGTATATACATGAGCACACTGAAGATGTCTTAGTTGTAGAACCGCTTCAGATGAAGAGTGTTGATGGGCTCTTTGAGTTGTTCTCCTTTAGTAGTAGAGAGTTGATAGGTACCAAACCCAAACACAATAGTAACAATATACAGACCAAGCCAGTTTGGTTCAAATTTTCCTTTTTGGATCTGATGTTGTTGATTCTTAGGGTTCTCCCTCAGAACAACGTCACCTGCTTGGAAATCCCTTGGTCTGACCTTCTTGTTATAGCTCTTGGACATCCTTTTATGGTATGCTCTAAGGTGATTGAATGCCACTTGGCGATGTTCATCAAGTAATTCTAGCTCTTGTAGCTGAGATATTCTGTTATCTTCATTAGTAATGAGGCCTTTCAGGGAGACTCGTAGAGAAGGAATCTCAACCTCAATTGGTAACACAACATCTACTCCATAAACCAAAGCATAGGGAGTAGCCCCTATTGGCATTCTTTTACTTTTCTTATATGCCCAAAGAGTTGGATTGACCCAGAGATGCCAATCTCATCTAGATTTATGCACTGTGCGATGCAAGATTTTAAGGATTGTCTTGTTGGATGCTTCCACCTATCCATTACCCTGAGGATAATAGATGGAATACCAATGTTGAGTAATTTTAAACTTAGAGCATAGCTCTGTCAAATCCTTATTTTTGAATTGCCCCCCATTATCAGTGATTATTGTTGAGGGTACACCATGCCTACAGATGATGTAGTTGAGAATGAACATAGCTACTGATTTGCCATTGGCAATGATGAGAGGAACTACCTCCACCCACTTGGTAAAATGGTCTGTAGCTATAATTATGAACTTATGTCCATTTGACGATGAGGGGTAAATCTAACCCACCAAGTCAAAGGTCCATTGTTGAAATGGCCAGAAAGTAATGAAGGGAATAAGCTCCTTGGCTGGAGTGTGAATCAGATTACTATGTAGTTGAGATTGTTTTCAAGACTTACCAAACTATGTAGCTTCTTTTTCCATATTTGGCCAATAGTAACCAACTCTAATAAGTTTGTGGGCCAATGTTAGGCCATTAGAGTGAGACCCATAGATGCCTTCATGCACCTCTACTAACACACGTTTGGACTCATCAGGTTCTAAACACCTAAGGAGGGTACCATCTAGACCATGTCTGTACAAGTCGTTAGCTATGATGATGAACCGTGAAGCACTATGGATTAAGTGTCATTTCTCATTCTGGGTGTAAGTGTCTGGAACAATCTAGTCATGAAGGTAGGAAAAGATATGATGGTAGCAAGTTGAATCATGTCCAATAATAGAACAGATCATCCAAGAATTAAGGGAGTCATAGGCTAGGTAGCGTAACATCTCCACTAGGAATTCATGTTGAAAATCATTTTCAGGCATCTGTAGCATGGAGGCAAGAGTAGCCATGGCATCTACTACTTTATTATCTATCCTTGGAACTTGTTGAAATGTGATATGATAAATACTTTTTGAGGTCATCAACCAACCATTTATAAGGCACCAACTTGTCGTCCCTTGTCTGATAGATATCATTGACTTGATTGATGACTGATTATGAATCTCCAAGAACATTGAGTTCATTTACTTGCCACTCAAGGGTGATCTTCATACCATTGATTAGGGCTTCATACTCAGCAATGTTGTTTGTACAAGGAAACAACATCTTGTATGCTTTTGGTAAAGAGTATCTTTGAGGTGTAATGAATAGTATCCCAGCACCTGACCCCTATTGGGTAAATGAACCATCAAAAAAATAGTCCATGATCGATGTGTGAGAAGTAATATGGACTCATCTGGAAATTCAACATGTAATGGTTGATGAGCTACTAGAGGTGCTTCTTCCAACTGATCTACTATTTCCTGTCTCTTAATGGCTTTTCTTTCAACATATTCAATATCAAATTCATTGAGAAACATGACCCATTTAGCTAGTCTACCTATGAGGGTAGCTTTACTAAGCAAATATTTTAGAGGGTCAATTTTAGCAATTAGATGTGTAGTATGAGCCAACATATAGTGCCACAATTTTTGTGAAGCAAATACCACTACAAGGAAAGCCTTCTCTATAGAAGAATATTTTGTTTCATATGAGACCAGAGTCCTACTAATGTAATAGATGACCCTCTCTTTGTTGTGCTGATCTTCTTGAGCCAAGAGGATACCGAATGATGTATCCATAGAAGATATGTACAGTATAAGTGGCTTCCCATGAATAGGAGGCATCAAGATTGGCAGGTTTGCAAGATACTATTTGATTTATGTGAACCCTTCATCACATTCTTTTTTCCGATGATAAGCCACACCCTTGTGTAAAGTCTTAGTAAAGGGTTGTGACTTGTCTGCCAATTGAGAGATAAAACACCGGATAGACTGCAGTCGGCCTTGAAGCCCTCTTATTTGTCTAATATTTTTTGGTGGCAGCATTTCCATGATAGCTTGTACTTTTTCTAGATCCACTTTAATGCCTTTGGCAGAGATGATATAGCCAAGCAATTTTCTAGATGTTACACCAAATGCGCATTTCTTAGGATTGAACCACAGACTGAATTGTTCCATATGATCTAGTATAGGACCTAGATCTACAACATGCTTCTTTTGGTGCATTCTCTTAGCTAAAGTGTCATCCACATAATCTTCCATTGTTTTATGCATCATGTCATGAAATATAGTGGTGATAGCTCTTTGATATGTAGCACCAACATTTTTGAGTCCAAAGGGCATGACATTCCAATAGAAAGTGCCCCAAGCACATGAAAGCAGTTTTCTCTTGGTCCTCTGGCACAATTTTTATCTGGTTGTAGCCAGAGAAACCATCTATTAGTGAGTAAATTTCGTACCTTGCTATCATATCTATGATCATATCAATATTAGGCAATGGAAAATCATCCTTAGGACATGCCAAATTCAAGTCTCTGAAGTCTGTGCAGATGCATATAGATTTATCATGTTTTGATATTGGAACAATATTAGAGATCCACTCTACATAATCAATTACTCTGATAAACACTGCTTTAAGCAATTTCTCTAATTCAACTTTGACAAGTAGAGCTACGTGTGGATACATTTTGTGAAGCTTCTGCTTAACGGGCTTGACACCTGGTGCAATGGACAAATGGTGCATGATTAGATTAGGGTCTAATCTTGGCATGTCTGAATATTTCCATGCAAAGTTTATCTTTTTGCTTCTAAAGAATGTAGTGAATTCCTCTCTTTCTACCTTTGATAGTGATTGTGCCAAGTGAATAATCTAAGGTTCTGCCTCTGTACCCAAGTTGATAGGTTGAGTTGGTTCAATAAGCATAGATGATCTCTCTTGAAAATGACTCAGAAGTGCATCAAGTATCTCATCCTTGGGCACCTCAGAGAGGTTTTCACCCTTGGATACATCTTTTATTTTGACTGTTTTAGGATTTGATACTACCACAATATGGTTTTCACCATCAGAGCATAGGTAACAGGCAAGAGTGTTATCATTCTAGAATGTAAGGGCTTCATTAGATGGGGAGGTAGAGTTCTAGTCTATAAGCCCAGGATGGAAAAGTGAAAGAGAAGTGATGGGTTCAAGTGCATTCACGGTATAATTATCAAAGGCATGGATAAGCAAGTCAAGACCTAAAGTAATCTCATCTAGAGATATAGTCAAATTACTTTGATTCCTAGTGACCGTAGTAGATGAAATGTTAACATCTAGGGAGTTGAACTCATATGACCCTACACTAGACCATTCACCTACTTCGAGAAGGTTTTCATATGTGTTAGCTATATCTATATCTCTATCAGAGGTGGCATATGACAAGCTGTCAAACTCATATTCCTGAGAGTCTGTTTCATCATTAGGTGTCATGTCAAGAACATGAGTGAAATAAACCCTTTGTCCCTAGTTGGGATGGGTTCTACCTAGAACCTCTGCTATGGTTAGATGAGCCCCTTTTGGCCTAGGTACCTCATTAGTGTTTGTAGCATCAGCTGCCTCTTGTGTAATGAGAAGTGACTAGAATTCTTGGTCAAACTATTCCTGAAAGTGTGGTGGTACCTAGATTTAGAGTATATATTTCTTTCCACTCCTCATAAGTTAATGGAGCAAGTGAAGTGGTGGTATCTAAATCACTGTCAGTGTCTATTGTACTAACACACGGTATAAAGTTATCTGGCTCAACAAAGAATGCTGCCAGGTCTAGAGGAATAGGATAAGGAAAAGTATCCTCATCAGAGTTGTCTTCAGGTTCTTTAGTTTTAGATATTTCTTCAAGTGTTGGTTGTTTATCTTCTCAAGGTACAAACTTTTTTATCCCCAGTTGAAATGTGAGTTTCTGGAAGCCTATACCTTTAGAGTCACATGTTCTGCGACCAATAGCTTCAAGTGGTGCAATCAATCCCTTATGATTCACACCTATGGGACCATTTCCTTTATAGACAAAATGTTGCATAATAGATAAACCTTTGCCATATTGCTTAGGTTTGATGTCATAGGGAGGAGTGGTTTGTTCAAAATTGTCTTCTCCTTTATAGATCTAAGCTTGGATAGCTCTGTCTTTAGCTTCTTCTTTTAATGGTACTATGGTTTGTACAAAGGTACCACCATACTTTGTTGGAGGAGGAACCATAGAAGGTTTAGTGCTCTCAGAAGGTCTCCCAAAAGAACATGGATAAAAAGGAAAAGATGTAATAGATAGCACAAGTTCAATCTGATATCCTCCCATATCAGTTTCTTTGAGTGTCAAACTCTTTTCCATTTCTTTTAATTTATTCTCAAGGAGTTCATTAGATTCTCTATAGGTAGGCACAAAGATGTCAACAGATTTTGTGAGGGCATTGCAATCATAGTGTGTATTAGCAGGTATAATCACTTTAGATCCTTGGAATGGGAATTTAATGCACTGATGGTATGTGGAAGGGATAGCCTAAATTTCATAGATCCATATCCTTCCTAATAGAATATTGTATAAAAAAGGGATGTCAAGCACTTGACAAATAACATCTCATTCAATAGGACCAACTCTGATTGGCAACACAATGAGCCCCTTGGATTTACATTCTTCCTCATCATAGGCATTAATAGTAATCCTTTTATAGGCATCAATGCAATCTTTTCCATAGCCTAACTCAATAAGGAAACTAACAGAGCAAATATTTAGGCCAGTGTCATTATCTATGAGAACACGACAAACACACTTTGGACCAATCATGATTTCAATGTGCAAAGGGTTATTATGTGGGTGACTCAAAGAATGTTCATCTTCCTCAGAGAAAGACAAGTAATGTGAGGAGGTCAAGTGACCTACCATGAATTGAAACCTGTCAAGATCAAGATCTTTTGGGACATTTGCCTCGGTGAGGGCTTTGTCCAAGATTTCCCTGTGAGTAGGGGAGATTTTTAGGAGCTCAAAAATAGTTATATGAGAATTCGTACGTTGCAATTGATCAAGAATGCTATAATTGGAATCATTAGATGAAGAACCCACTTTTGGATACTTATTGGTAGAGTCAACCTTATCTTTTTGTGAAGGCTGAATTGATGTAGATAGGGATGGCTCAAGGCCTTTGATGATGATCTTAGCATGAGATCGAGTAACAACATTAGCACTAACTTGAGACTACTCTTGTTCAGAAGATGGAGGTGTAGACCCTCACAAAATGAAAGGTGTTTTAGACTTGGAAGTATCTTCCCTTCCCTTGAGAATGATGACATTACAATATTCAGCATCAATAGGTTCAACCATATTAATGACATTGTCATTATTGGTGTATGTATAGCTGACCTTAGCATCAATATTTTTGCCTTTAGATGATTCACCTTTTCCATGAGGAGGGAATGGGTCTTTGAAAGCTTGGTAATCAAAATTTTTGTTGTGACCTCCCACAACGATAAACTCACTATCAATGGGATCCTGGATTTTATGCCACAATTTAAGACAAGTAGACATTTTATGACCTTTGTTTTGGTGAAAAACACAATAAGTGAATTCATTCCACCAAGAGGGTCTTGGTTACAGATCATAAGGTCATGAATTATCCAATGGAGTGAGTAAATGGTTGTCCACAAGAGGCTTGTAAACTGCCTCAAGAGGTTCTCCTAAAGGAGTGAATTCATGCTTGGGTCTAGGATCCCAAGGTTTAGGTCCAAAAAATCATGAAGTACTCGGTTTGGAATCTGTTGTAGCCTATTCAGTGGCTTTGGCCGCTTGCATCATGGTAGTGAGATTAAAGGAAGCCTTAGAAGGCTTAGAAGTCACATTGTCTACAACTCCATCATTCACAACATTTTGATTCTTGTTGGGAAATTTGGGTTTATCTTTGCTTAAGGAGGAAGACCCTTGTTTATTTTCCTTCTGTAAGGTCAATTCTCCTTTCTTGATCATAAATGTCTCAATTCATACAACTTGTTTAATCATGTCATCAAAGGTTAGAGGACCTTGTAGCTGTACTTGATACCCAAAGTTGGGGAGAAGATTATCGAGAAAGATGTCCAACCTTTTAGATTCGGGTATCTTGCGAGAATATCCTATATAAAGTTGTCTCCATCTTTGGAGAAATGCCAAGAAGGATTCCCCATGATTTTGTTTCAATTTGCAAAGATCTTAGATATGAACTGGATGTTGGATGTTGTGAGAATAGTGTTGTAGAAATAAATTGGCAATTTCGTCAAAAGTTTTGATGCCAGTTGGTAGTCTAGAAAACCATTCCATAGCTAACCCTCCCAAAATACGTGGGAAAATATGCATGAGATAGGTTGTGTCATGTATGAATTCCATGGAGAGAGCACCAAACTCTCTCAAATGGTCTTGAGGGTCAGATGTACCCAAGTATTTGTCATATTTAGGAAGTTCAACTCCTTTGGGGAAAGGAGGCATGAACAGATCTTTGTCAAATGGGAAAGGAAAAATGCTTTTGAGTGTGAATTGTGTGACAGGTTTGTCTTTCTCTTTCAAGAGTTGAGAGGGTTGCTCTTGCATAGTTTGCATTTCTTTTTGCAAGCGGGAATTTTTAGTTTCTTCCTCTTTCTCAACAAGTGTTTCTACATCAAAATTGGGAGGTAACTTAGCCCCTTGATTGGATAGTTCAAGAATGTATTTCTCTTTCTCCTCAGCTAGGAGGACTCCCATCATTCTAAAAAAATATTTTTTAGCACGAGCTTGTGCAATCTCTTCTTGAGTGATTTCTACTTCTACATCATTAGGGGGGTCTTGAGAATGGGACTTACCCCAAGTTTTAAAGAGGCTAGTTCTGCTAACCTCACCACCTGATTGGTTATGATCTGCCATCTTGCCAAAATTCAAGGATTCAAGGTGTAAAGACTCGGTATGAAAAGATTGAGTGTTATCTGAATTTGGGTCTTCTTGGAACAAAGGATTTTGAACCCGACTAAGATCCACTGGAAATGACCATTTAGTGTAAGGTCGATGTACTAGGGAAGGAGATCAAGATGATTCCTCACTAGATGTAGCCAGTAATGGTGTGGAAAGTATAGATTTGTCTTGATTGATTGAAGGAAATGTTTTGGCACTTTGAGTTGTGACAGTCATAGACAAAGTTTGAACAAAGGAATGTGAACTAGGACCAAACTTGAAACTATCTCAAAGTAGTTGCATAGAACGTACCAAAAGGTGAAGTATCCTTGGTGCAAATCGTCAGAGATGAGGCTACAATAGCCACAAAAGATGACTATTGCAACACAAGGCATGACAACACAGATGAAAGAGATTAAAAAGACATGAGACAAGACCAGTTTAAGCAAGAATCACGTAGTTCTCAACCCAAGAAACCAAGTTTTAGACTGTGTGAAGATGGATGGAAAAAAAAAGACCCATATCAGAGACTAGATTTAATAGAAGTACACTTGACTTATAGAAATTAGCTTGCTATTTTGGACAAAAGACTCCAGATTCGCATGAAGAAATGCTCTTTTACGCGAAGATTCTCACTGACCCGCGTAAAAATTTGTAGTATTTGTGCGAAGAATGACACCATACTGGCAGATGAAAAAGATGATAGAATGACAACACTGTTGCCAAATGTCACATGATAGTGTATGGCATATCGCGTGAATATTTTCAGTGAATGATGTGAAGATTGGGAAATGTTGCATGAAACTATGCAAATATTGAAAAAAGAACATTTATAGAATTAGACTATTGTGACCGGTTTGCATTTTCTAAGATAAAATGATGTTGTTTTCCTACAGATAGTTCAAGTTACAGACTATTTTGGACATGTTCAAGATTGACAGTTTGTGTGTTTTGACAATAGTTTCGATTGTTCAAATGATACACCCACGCAAAACACATTAAACAAAATATTTGTAGTACTAGAACAAGAACATCACAATCCTAGGATGGCTAGGACAGTATCTGTTGAATCTCCACTTGAACTGAAGTTCAACTACACTTACTCTTAGTGGACAACTTAGAAGCTTGGGGGCACAGGCTCCTACTTACATATGCACTCACTTCTCAGGCACACCAAGCTTCAAACCCCAAAGGAATTGCTTCCCGAAGGGTTGTTATCTCTACTAAAATCCATAAAAATGTGGGGCATCTTAGTCGATCTCTGACCTTCCACACCAATAGATAGAGGGTTTTTGGAAACTAAAGCAATATTTTTTAGTAAGGTCATCTGTTCAGGTGGTTGTGATCAAGTCATTTTCCCAATAAAGGGGGCTCTCCCAATCCTTTCAAAGCAAGGCTTTCACCTTAATGATGTTGGGACTTTAACGCACCACTAGGGTACTGGAGGAGATTTTTGTTGCCACAATGAATTTACACTTGTCTATTGTAACATTAATCACAATAGTATTTTTTGTATACCGGTTTGGAAGGGCTTGGCTTTAGCTTGTTACCGGTTGGGCAACCACTCTCACCAGATCTGCTAAATCTCTCGGGAGGTAGCCACTCTAGAAGAATCACATGAATTTATCTTACACCCAAGATCCATAAAGGCAAGGGGAGAGGATACCTTCATGTAGTTCTTGGGATTACAATCTAAAAAACACTTCAATCATGTAAGACAATGATTCATTTTAAGCACTAACCGAAGTGTGTTTTAACTACTAAAAACAGACATAAGAATTTGTGAAAATATGCAAGGCCTTCGACAAACGTCCTGCAATAAACCCATTAGTAGTTTGTAATGCCTTTCTTCATATTAACATCCTGCAATAAATGTGTTAGAAGTTTATGATGGATTTTCTTTATCTCAATGTCTTGCAAACCACTGTTAAGCTGTTTCAAAAGATAAAATCAGACAAACATAGATGTCAAGAAACAATAGATGGCTAGAAAAATGAGACAAGAAAATATGAAATAAAGCTTTGGTATGTAATTTCATGCGATAATGTATAGTAGATAATGTGAAGAAGTGCAGAGAGCCACGCGGAGAACTAGAAAGTTCACGTGAGATGCTCAAAAAGTTTACACAAGATTAGAACAGAGTTGTATGGAAGTATAGACAGAATGCAAAAAATGAAAAAAAATGAAATGAAATGAGGCTAGAATAGAATGTACCTGCCCCACGGTGGGTGCTGGAAATGTATGTGGTAAATTTGGCCTTGTTAAATCACCACACACTTCAACATAGTCCTTCTTCATCAGATACACACAAGACTGAATATAAGATTATTCATCCTATCTACCTGCATGATTCAACCTGTTACCTTCTATCCAGATGGGGTTTTTGAAGTAGCTCTCAAAACGAGAGTCTCACAACCATAGAACAATATAGGAATGAAGGATTTTTCTTCATGAATGGAATACAATGCAAGATTATCCTAAGAATTGAAAGATGTGAGATTAATCTAAGACATGATTTCGATGCAATTATTCTAGAAATTGAAAGTAATCTATTGCAAAATGAAATTATTCTATATGAGATATCAAGAAATGTGACAATAATTCAGTATTCTAACAATGCATGAAAAATGAGTGGGGGTTTTGAATGAGGAATGAGAGTTCTTTTATAGACTCAGAGATGATCAGAATAGAAACCTTCCTCTTTGAAATAAAATAGATAGAAAAGCTAGTTTAGAATAGAAATCTTTATTTAAAAGAATACAATAAATTATTTTCTCTTTGCTTTAACTATTTTCTTTCTTTGATTTTAACTATTTTATTTGATTTTAATTGTTTTCTCTCTCTTTAAAGCATAATTAAAGAGAAGTTTCCAATTCTGAATAGAAGAAAGATTTTTGAGAGATTGATGCAGGAGCATCCTGGGTGTAAGGGCAATCTTGCATCACCCAAAAATATTTCTGTTTTTCTTTTCAATAAGGGCTATCTTGTGCAGAGCTGCTATTTATGGAAACTTTCTATTTTTAGTAAGTTGGTCATATGATCTCGGAATGTTCTGATTTTACATGTGGAGGTTCATCTCAGTCATATTAGCCTGCCAGTAAAGTTTCATGGCTAGATCGAGTCTGGTTTTGAAGATATTAAAAATTTTCAGTATTGAAAACAGGGTATAGAAACTTCAGGCTCAGTTGTGAAGGCTTTAGAGGCCCCAGATGAGGTCGAAACTTGAGCTCGATGATGCTTGCATCATCGAGTTGTTGTAGAGCGCTTCGTGGCATTTCTGGAATGGGGTTATAATAGTCAATCGAGTCAACTGGTGATGACTTATGGTCTCCGAAATTTGGGTCACCTGAAATAGCAGAAAATAATTTTCATTCAAAATTTTCGGGTTTCAAAAGTTATTTTGAGCTGACTTTGATGTACTAAATTGAAAAATAAAATTATTCTAAGTTTGGTCGGCCCTAAGGGCTAAATTTCTGGAACCTTCTCGGGCGGTGGAAATTGCCTATATAAAGAAGGCCCGTAGTGTTGTTTAGGCAGTTTGGAACAGTTCTGGGTAGATCTAGGTAATAATTCGAGGCTTTGTCCTACAGAATATTGTAAGTGAAATGCCCATGTGGCTTTGCATATTGTAATTCTCAAAGTTTGTAATTCTGAAAGTTTGTAATTCCACATTTGTGGAGATAATAAGAAGCCCATTTTCTATTCTTGCAAATTGTTGTTGTTTCTCTATTTCTGTTATGTGTTTGTGGTATTAAGGGTAGCAACCTCCATCAAGTGGTATCAGAGCGAGAAGTTCCTGAGTGTGTAAACAGATCGCCGACTGTGAGGCAGTTTGCACCAGGACCGTGGTTAGGGTTTCAGTGCGCATCGCGAAAATGCCTCCACGAAGGG